>PVIJ01008111.1:0-15322 GCA_004024925.1 Scalopus aquaticus
GGTGGGGGTGTGTACTGGAGGGTGGGGGCGTGGTGGCGTCAGGTGTGCGAGGGGCTGGAGGGCTGGGGCACCAGCGGTGGAAGCAGCTGTGGGGCGGGGATGCAGCTGGAGAGGGGGAGCGTGGCTGTTTGCTCTGCGGGAGGGCGGGGGCATGGCGGTGCGGTGCTCGCACACCTTGAGGTTGCCTTGACCTAGCTCCCTCTTCCGCGCCAGGCAAAGCGGGAAGTGCCAACGGAGAGCGGCCCCTGCTCCGCCCCTCTCTGTCGCCTGGAGGGAAGCTGCAGCAGCCTAGCCCACCGTCTCTATCTATGGGTTATGAAGCTGACCGCCCCCTGCGGCGATTCTCTGCAAGCGGCACAATGGAACTGCCTCGGGAGCTCTCGCTCTCTTGCACGGGACAGGACAGAAAGATCCTATGGCGTGCGGTCCAAGTCCTGTTTCTCCCGCACCTGTAGCTGGGAGTTTCTTTTCTCCCCCTCCGCGTTACCTCCAGTGATTAGCTACCAATAGTGTCACTGAAGGGGTGGGTAGACCACTACCCCAGAGTTCCATTCCAGAGAGGAGCTAGAGTGCTGGTTCCGTAATGGAGGTGGGGGGAGGGGCCACACCGCGGCTGCCCGGGTCTTTGTCCCGTGTCCCACCAACTTCTCCAGTGCACTCTGCCCTTTCCAGGGCTCTGTTGCTACCTGAAGGGACTGCTGGTGTCAGTCTCGGGTTTTATCACTCTGCCATGCCCGGGAAAACGCCTCTGCCCACCTTTTTTTTTTTTCCTGGGTTTCCTCGGTGCCTCTCGTCTTGGTCTCCTGGTCCGGTTTTGTGTTGAAGGGATCTGGTGGTTCTTTCTTCTCCTTAGTCAGTCTTTTTAGCTTCTTTCCAAGTTCTACTTACCCGTGAGGGTGTTAGATTTATGTAGCGTTTCTGGATCTTCTCTGGGTTTGGCTGATGTCACTTTATCGGCGGCTTTTCTTTTGGGAGAGTTGATACTAGCTTCCCTTTACCGCCATGTTCTGTATCTTCTTTTAATTCTTTCAACAATGTAGTATAGTTTATGATATACAGGTTTTTCACTTTCTTAGTTAAATGTATTCCTTTGTATTTAATTACTTTTGATGTGATTGTAAATGGGATTGGTTTCCTTATAGTTCTTTTTGCTAGTTCATTGTTTGCATGTAAAATACAACACATTTTTATGTATTGATTTTGTAGCAAGCCAATTCACTATATTTGTTTTTATTTTTCTAGTAATTTTTTATATATATTGTTTTCTTTCCTGTGTATAGTGATAGTTTATTTTTTCCTTTCCAATTTGGAAATCTTTATTTCTTTTTCTTGTCTGATTGCCCTAGCTAGGGTTTCCAATATTATGTTCATTAATAGAGGTGAGTCTAGAGGTACTTCTCTTGCTCTTGATCTTAAAGGAAAAGTTGTTTATTTTTCACTATTGAGTATGATAGTAACTGTAGGTTTGTCATAGACAGCCTTTATTGTGTTGAAGTACTTTATGTCCATTTTATTGAGAGTTATGGAGAGTTATTATTATAAATGGATGTTGAAGTGTATCAATGCTTTTTCTCTGCATCTATCATGATAATCACGTCATTTCTTTTTGTTGATGTGTTGTGTCATGTTAACTCATTTGGGTACGTTGAGACATCACTGCACCTCTGGAATAAGTCCCACTCGATCATGGTGTATGATTCTCTTAATGTATTGTTTAATGTGGTTCTTTTTACTTGTGGAGAAAATTTGTTCCTGATTTCTTGTCAGTCACATGTTGGGAAAAACTGCATTTGCACCCAACAACATCAATGTTATTACACTTACAATAATTCCCCACTTACCAGTGATATGTAAATTAATTCACATTGTCAGAACACCTGTGATAGAAAAACAGACTGTATGTTTTGTTCTTTGAAAGACTTTATAGAATACATCACACCTAGATTCCTAATAGTATCTTTCATTTGTCCTTTCTTCTGTTTCCTCAAACTTCTCTCCATGTTTGCTTTAGTTTCTTCTATGAAATCAAGAAAAAAGTACTTGATTTATTTAGAATTATGTTCAATTGCATGCAGAAACTTAGAGTAAAAGTGGATTAAAGAAGATACACATTAATTTTTCTTACATAAAAGAAATGCAGAAGTAAAATCATCCCAGTATGCAAAATTCTTTCTCAATTCCAGTCATCATATCCACATTTCAGAAAGAGGAAGAACAAATGGGTTCAAGGTCACAGTCCCCACTCCCGTTTAAGAAGCCTTATCTTAGAAGCTTCAGAGAACAATGATATTATATTATAGGATCTGAAAATATCATCTTATAGCCAAGTATATTTCTCAGGTTTCTGCTATTCAAGAAAAGAAAATGGATACCATAGGGCTTCCATGTTTCTTTGTCAGTGTTATTTCAAATATATACTGTATATATTGAACATTGTTAACATACCTGTATTGAATGGTGGGAATTTCAAAGTTAAGTGAAACTTTAAAAATGTGTCATAATATGATGCATATAAATTTAGTCACGAGTTCAAGATAAGTCACAGAAGAAAGATTCAAGTCCAACCATGAAAAAGTTGCCTTACCCAAAGAGAACATGACCAAAAATGCATTTGTTTAACTTTTTATAGAGAGACAGAAAGAGACACTTGCCTTGAAATCATAGTCAGGGACATAGAAATCACCTGGAAGTAAGTTTTATATGGGTAGCTTTTATATTGAAAAAGTCAACGACCTCTAGGAGGAAAGGAGATTATGCCATAAGTTATATTATCTAAGTTTTAAATTTATAGAGGATCTTCCATATCCTACAAGAATGTCCTAGATAAAATTTCAGCACTAGGTATGGGAAACGGGTCTCCTGAAATAGAGTTACTATAAACTCAGAAGAAAAGTCAACTCTTGTATTGAGTCAGAGAGAGAGGAAGCAAATTGAATGTTTGAATGTAGACATAAGTCTTATGAGGTTAGGTCTTGGGACTAGATCTGGCCCAGCCTTCAACTTGTGCTTAGGAAGAACTTGCAGAACTGAAAGAATAAGTTACTTATAGATGTCAGAATTGGGCTGTAGAACTTTAAGGACAGTTCTGGAGATTTTATATACCTGTAGACCCACAGTCAAGAGTCTCTATGGAAGCAGTTAAAGCAGAAGACTTCACCATTAGTATTATGACTTTAGTACCAACTCTCAGAGATGGTTTCATCAAAGCAGAAGGTCCTTCTGTTGCTAGCTTCTTTCCCCCTCACATTCTTGAATAACATCTCATCTTCCACCAGTCCCTATTATATTCTTGAACCATCTTTCTTTTCCAGCAGCGAATAAGCCCAGCAGCACCCACCAGCAAATCATTGTGGTTTCCCATCTGTGAACTATGCATTGGTTCTCTTGACTCTGGGACAAGAGAGGAGAGAACAGCTTATATTTAAAGTTCTGACCTGTTTTGCTAGAACTGCCCTTCATTGAAAATAGAATAGGGAGTAGGTGAACCACACTTAAACTATTACCATTGCTAGAGAAAGATGTCAGTTATATCAGCATCTTATTGTTGCCATAATGATTAATAACAAACTTAGTGTCTTAAAACACCAAAACTTTTCTATCTTATAGTTCTGGAGTTCAGAAGTTGGAAGTGGGTCTTATGGGATAAACTCAAGTTGGCAAAGTTGAGTCCTTTCTGTGTGCTCTCAAGAATGTCTTCGCCTTTTCTAATTCTAGAAGCTGCCTGCATTCTTTGACTCAAGGTGGGCTTTTCCTCCTTCTTCAAAATAAATCACTCCAAACTCTGCTTTTGTGACATCATCTACTTTTTTGACTGTAACCCTCTTCCCTCTCTCTTATAAGGACCCTTGTTATTATAATCAACCCACCTTGATGATCTCCCCATCTCATGATCCTTAATCACACATGCAGAGTTCCTTTTTGCCATATAAGTTAACATATTCACAAGTGCTAGGGATTAGTACATGGACATCTTTGGAAGACAATTATTTTTTTTTTAAGATTTATTTTTTATTTATACATACAAGCTGGGGTACAGGCCAGAGGCGTGGGGCGGCGAGAGGGTTCACCAGAGATGGAGTGGGTAGCAGAACAGGCAGATCAGAAATACACTGCTGAGGGGAGCAGCGGGCAAGGCAGGAGAGGTCTGCCGCGCCATGTGGGATTCTCCCTGGCCGGGTGTCGAACTCGCGTCACCGCTGCCGACAGCTCCACAGCACAGCGCTTAACTGCTGCGCCACCGGGGAGGCCCTGGAAGACAATTATTTACTCTGTTACGCCACCCTGGCACATATCATCACTGTGAAAATAAGAGACTGTTTAGCCTCCCTGCTTTGGACACAACTCACCAAAGTCTTATCTTATTCAAGTGCCAGTCTCCTCTGGGCTGTGAGCAAACCCAGGCAGGTCCCAGTTGAACAATCTTTTTCTCTGAGACCCTTGGAAGCATGTAGGCAACAGGCAGAGGTGCTGAGGTGACTTCTTGTCCAACCAGAGAAATAGGACCAAAGAGCATTTTATCCCAAAACATATGCTGAAGAGCTCTTATTTAAGGCATGTACATTTCACAGCAACTCCAAGCCCAAGTAAGTAAATATAGACAGGAGAAAGTCATTGGGGTATTGATGGGGGGCTGAATACAATGCAGGACATTTATCACCCCCTTTTCTCCTATGTGGACAAAGGGCAGTTGCAATCTCTGAGTGAAAAACATTGAGTGGAGAAATTGGAGACAGACAACCCAGACATTGCTTCAGGTGACTGGTTTCTGAAAAACACTTAAAGTTAAGCAAGCAAAGGACATATCCGTTGTTTGAAGAAATAGTCTAACAAAGTAAATGATGACAAGAAAAAGAAGATACATGTGGGAGATATGAAAAATAATGATGAGTAATACTAGTAAAATATATAGTTAAGTCTAATTGTTAGTGTACCATCTGAAGAGATCCGAAGCTTTGAGACAGCAACCTGAAATTTAAATATCAAATTATCACTACAAAGGATAATCTTGGCTATAAGAAGGAAGAAAATCTAAATCATGCTCAATTTTTCTTATTTTTGAAAAGACAAAAATACACTGACTATTAGTGGATGTTGACTATTAGTGGATTAGTGGATGTTAAATGCATGTGTTAAACATAATTTTAAGCACTGTTAATATTGAAATTATGTATATTAGGTGTGCTAAAATGCAAGCTGAGGCAAATTAGTAGGCTGACTTACAAGCATCTGATAAACCTTGATATTTAGAAAAAACTGAATATGTACCAACGTCCCCTTACAGGATGGTCTGTATGTGGAGAACCAAACAAGGACTTTAATTAAAAAATACCTAGTAACATGTGTTTGGTAGGGAACTGTGAGAAAAGATTGAGCTTTATGGGAGCAAACCCAATTATAAAAGTGATCAAATAATTCTTTAAAGTAATTGATTAGGGTAATCAATATATTGAAACAAATAACATTTATAACTGCTGTCCACACATTGGACTTTAAAATAATGTCTAGTTGACTGAGGTGTGGACAGAGTAAGAATGTATACCAGAAAATATACAACAATATTCAAGCATAAATTATCTCTCATCAAGGTGATATATTACCTAAATAGGTACTTATTGATACTACTCGAAGGGGTAGAATCCATAAACATTTTTTTTCAGGTTCATATTTAAGCTAAAAGTAGGAAAGTAGGAATATCCTGTGGAGACATTTCATTGTAGCCAAACTGTTATTAAAATTTTTGTGAATTAAAGAAATGCAAAACTGGAATTAGAAAACAATCAACTCTGACCTAGTTGTAAGGATCGATCCAAAATGAGAGGGGCTGGGATTAAGGTAAGATGGAGGGAAAGTTTGTGGGTAGTGATGGTGGAGAGGGGGTAATTGTGGAAATCTTTGGGTGGGGCTGTCATTGTGCCCAGTACACAATACAGTGTGCTGAAACCATAAATATCCAGCTATTTTTATGGGGTAAGTTATTCAACGTGGCAGTTATGTTCAATCAATAGATGTCATGGGCAAAGTATCTCTTCAATGATTAAGTAAAATAGAACCCATCAACATCAAAAGGAAGAATTTGATGTTTTGATCAAAACTTACAGGAGCCAAAAATGATACCATTGGATTCACAAGCCTAAAATATAGATCAGTTTTATCAGCTTAAAGCCAAATAAATGTGATCTGATGCTATACAAAATGTTGATACAATATAGAGAGGCCATAAAGTCATCTATTAAACAAATCTAACAACAGGGCAGACATGTTACATAAATCAGTGACCAGTGTAAATGATGATCTATAAGTTGGGTAAAGCTACCTTTCCATGACAGCCCTGGCTTGTAAGTCATTATTTTACTAATTTTATTTTGCTGCTGAGCCAGCAACAGCTATCTTATTTTACCTTGCCTTGGATAATGACTGATACACAATTATTTGTCATGACCTAAATAACCAACTGTTGATATCCAATTAATAAGAAGTGCTAAAATGTAGAATATTCCAAGGAATCTTTAGAAATTCTGTCTTGCAAACTAAGGCTCCTTGGCAATTTGCATTCACAATACTTACTTCACCTTGGGGAGAAAAAGTGGACTACATGAATTGTTACTTAGAAGAACATAATTCCACTAAATTTAAGCCATCCTTTCTTCAAGAGGATATTTATATAAATTATAATAAGGAAGGAAAAGAAAATATGAGACATGTTGCTGAATCATAGTTTGCTCTAAGTAGTAAAAATTGGTGCATGTTGGGTGATTTGGGCCATATCTTTTAGAAAATCTGTCATTTGGTACTCCTAATGAAAACAATAGAAAATTATGCAATTGGTCCTCATCACCACTTAATATATTTGTATGCAGTCACCAGACTGTCCAAAGAGCTTATGTGTACAAATGACTTTTGATGTCTACTTCTTCCTGAGTCATCAAAAGGGGAGTTTCTTCAGGACCCACAACTCTAAAACGATATTGGTGAAGTATAAATATAAGGTGGTTGAGGGATCAGAGCCAATAATATTCAATTACTCATATGATCTTAAGTAGGAAATAAATGGGATTATTAAAACAAAACAAAAAAAACTGTCACCTGTGGCCTGTCTCTTGGCTTTCTAAATATCATTGGCTTATGAAAAAAATTAATTTGGGCCGTGTAAAGGAAAGATTATATCTTTGATCAAGATCAAAAATAATTGAAAATAAGACTAAAATGTTATTCAAATAAAAATATAGCCATAAAACAAGTAGCAGAAAACTGAACAGAAAGACTGAAAGACTGAAAACAGACATAGAATTCCGGAAGGCAAGCAAAGTATATCAAATAACACGAGAGAAGGAATCAATAAATATAAAAACTTTTTTTTTGGTTGGATTTATACTGTGCTTTCTAGGATTCTTTTTTTTTTTAAGATTTA
The DNA here is from genome assembly GCA_004024925.1 of Scalopus aquaticus. Classification (NCBI taxonomy): domain Eukaryota; kingdom Metazoa; phylum Chordata; class Mammalia; order Eulipotyphla; family Talpidae; genus Scalopus; species Scalopus aquaticus. The sequence goes on from PVIJ01008111.1 coordinate 7,409, forward strand.
TTTATTTTTATGCAATACAAGCTGGGGTACAGGCCAGAAGAGTGTGGTGGCAAGAGGGTTCACCAGAGACCGAGTGGGGAGCAGAACAGGCAGATAGATGGAAACACACTGCTGAGGGGAGCAGCAGGCAAGGCAGGAGAGGTCTACAGCACCATGTGGGAATGTCCCCAGCGATGTGTCGAACTCCAGTCGCCTGCTGCCACTGCCGACAGCTCCACAGTGCAGGAAACAACTCCTGCACGACCGGGGAGGCCCCACTAGGATTCTAGTTCATGACTCAGTGAGAGTTATAGCTGCTAACATCTTTTCCTTAACCACTGAGGAAGTGTCAGTGTACAAGGCTGTCCACTAGAGGGCAATGTGAGCATTAATCTCTACATGGCCCTAACGGATTTCTGCCACAGGTGTATTTGTAGTTTAGGGGAAAATTAGTGAATGAGTTCTAAAAATAACCAAAAGTTAATTTATTTTTATATCACCTATGGTTTGTGATATAGCATATTTTCTAACAATGTACATTAGTAGGGAAAAAAATCTTAAAAAAATTGTTTCTTGACACAAAGGTTATTTCATAATGATAATGAGTCAACCATTCAAGAAGTTACAAGCAGTGTAAACATATATGTATCTAACAAAAGTCCCACAATACATGAAGTAGAACCGACAGAACTTATAAGAGAAATGCCAGTCCAAATGTAGGTAGAACATCTAGCCAGAAGGCTGACAGAGAACTAGAAGACTTGACAATGCTATAAGCAAAGCATACCTAGTAGACATATATAGAATGCTTTATACAATAATAGTAGAATAAAAAGTCTTCTTAAGCACACATGCATCATTCGTTAGGAAAGATGTATGTTAGACCTTAATACAAGTCTTGACAAATTTAAAATACTGAATTATGCAAATTATGTTTTCTAATCATGTTGCAATAAACTTAGAATTCACTAATAGAAAGAAATTTGGGACATTCGTAATAACATGGAAATTAATTAACACATTCTTTTTTAAATGTATATATTTTTATTGTTATTTATATCTTTTACATTTTGTATTCTCCTTGGGTAACCTGTCGCAGCCTAGACTCCCATATTGTTTTGACAAGGTCACTTTATGGGTGGTGAGCCCTCAAGGAAGTGTTCCCAAAGTCAGGATGCGATATTTCTTCTTGCAAATAAATTTAAGTATAATTTCAGGAGAACAGTAACTAAGTTTCTCCACCATGCCTGCATGCATTGGCCTTACTCATTAGATCCTGGCAGCGAGATGTCCTTGTAACAGTGAAGTGTCCTTGCCCGGTCAAGGGTTAATGTTTGAACAAAGAACAATTAATCCCTTCCCCTATTTCCCTTCCTTGCCTGGAAAAATCAGCTTATAGTTCCTTAGATTATTTCCTCCAGAGATTAGCATAAAGAGCTTTCTTTTTTCATTGGTCTTGGTTTCAGACAATAGGTATGGAGACAGCAGCCTCCACCCTAGGCCTAGGACAAAGGTTGAAGATTATGTCCTGTACCTTGCTGGAATTTACATCAGATAAGGGACATTTTTCCAAAGTTCCTTGATTCCCCTCAAAGTATGTAATTGATTATGTATCTGAATACCTGTAATCACCCTGCCATTGTCAGTAGTTAATTCTTCTTATGCTTTAAAAACCCTATTCTCCAATAATAAAGTGGAACGGCCTGATCACACTCTCTGGTGTGTGCTGTCTCTCTCTCCCCACCCCCTTTTCCCCATGGAACTCGCCCCCCCACCCCACCGACGCTTTCCCCACCACCCCTGGGAACCCAACCTCGGTCAGAGCCGGCCTCCGACAGTAACCCACCACCAATTCACCTGTGATCCATCTTTGTGGTCCCTTGTGTCCTTTTCTACTCCATTTTGTGCCTTTACCCTCTCTTCCCGCGCCCCCTCCCCACCCACTGAGTGTCTCTCTCCTATTTGGGTTCCTTATAGTCCTGTTATAAGTGAAACCATTCGATATTTTTCTCTTTCTTTCTGGCTTATTTAGCTGAGTATGATCCCCTCTAATTCCATCCATGTCTCTACAAATTGCATGTAATTAACACACTCTTAAATAACCAATCGATCAAAGGAGAAATCACAACAGAAAGTAGGAAATACTCTGAAATGAATGAAATTGCAAAACAACATAACAAAAACTTACAAGGTATCAGTGTTTAGAGGAAAGCTTTAACTGCTTGTACTGAAAATGATCTAACATTAATAACCTAAATGTCCAACTTAACAACCTAGAAAAATTAAAACAAAATAAATCCAGAGCAAGCAGCAGGAAATAATGAAAATCAGAGTAGAAATAGATGAAACAGAGAATAGAAAAACAATAAATACCATCAACAAAACCGAAAGTTGGTTCTTTTAAAAGATCACCATTAGAGAAATCTTTAGCTAGATTGATCGAAATAAAACATAATAGTGAATGTGAGAAGACTCAAGTTGCTAGAGTGTAGAATAAAAGAAGAACCATTACTACTGACATTGTAGAAATAAGAAGGGAAGTAGAAATGAGGGAATGCTAAGAATAATTGTATGCAAACAAATTAGGTAAGGCAGGTGAAAATGAAACGTTCCAGAAAGACACAAACTATCAAAACTGAATGAGGAAGAGATAAAATGTCTGACTAGACCTACAACAAGGAAAAAAATTGAAGCAGAAAAATTTTTAAATTCTTACAAAGAAAAGTCCACAACCAGGTAGTTTCACTGGGAAATTCTACCAAACATTTAAAGAAGTGACACTGATTTTTCACAAATTCTCCAAAAATTGTAGAAAAAGTGTCCACTTTCCAATTGATACTATGGGTTCAATATTACTTAATACCACAATCAGAAAAAAAGATATTGCAGGTAAAATAGAGTTCGATATTCTTTATGAATATAGATAGATTATACAAAAATAATGAAATATATTATTACAATAGGGAGAAAATTCGGAAAAAGCATTTTAAAAAAGTCCAAAACTCTTTCATGATAAATACAGTCAAAAACTGAAAATAAAAGGGGACTACATCAACACTGCAATGGCTATTTATGAAAAACCAACAGTTAACATCATACGTAATGGTAAAACACTGCAAGCTTTCTTTTTATATCAGGAAGACAAGGACATTTGATTTTGCCACTTCTATTCAAGACTGTCCTGAAAGTTATATCCAGGGCAGTTGGACAAGATAAAGAAATAAAATACAAACATGTTTGAGAAGAAATTATCTCTACTTTTAGAATATATGATCATGATATTGAAAACCCTAAGGGATTCACACACACACACACACACACACACACACACACGTTTTCAAATATTTTTGTGTCTTATTTTTTTGTTGAGGCAATATTGGTTTACAACATTTTCTGTGATTTGAGGTATAGTTTCACACTTCTTCAAATGTATACTACCATACCACAACTACCACCTAAGCACCAATAATCCACCATCCTAGTCCACTGGGTCCCCTTCCTCCTTTGCTCCCTCTTTCCCACTCTCTCCCTTTGGTAGTCTCAAAGCAACTGTCAGATTTCTAGAATTTGTTTTAGTTTAGTTTTGTCTGTTACTTTATTTTGTTTCTTTTATTCTACATATGCATGAAATCATCCAGGATTTGTTTTTCTCCTTTTGATATATTTTACTTATCAAAATCCTCTCCAGTTCCATCCATGCTGTTGAAAATGGCAAGATGTCGTCATTTTCTTAAAACCGAGTAGTATCCCATTGTGGATATATACCACATCTTCTTAATCCATTTATTTATCATTGAACAACTAGGTTTTTCCAAAATTTGGCTATCGTATATAGTGTTGCAGTGAACATAGGAGTGCACATATCACTTTGAAGTAATGTTTTTACATTATTTGAGTATACACCTAGAGTGAAATTGTGGATAGTATGGTAGATTTATTTTAATATTTTGAGAAACCTCTGTATGTTTTCCATCAAGGTTAGATCAGTCTACATTCCCACCAATGGTGTGCTAGGGTTCTTTTTCTCTACATTCTTGCCAGCACTTGTTTCTTTTTTTTTGTTTTTGTTTTTGTTTTTTAATACATGGGCCATTCTAGCAGGGGTGAGGTGGCATTTCTGTGTGTGTGTGTGTGTGTGTGTGTGTGCGTGTTGCGTTGTTATAGCAATTTATATTTCTACCCAACGCTAGAATAAAACTTTGGACTCTATGTACTGATAATCTTATAATAACTTTTTAGTTGCAAATGCTATTTAAATTAAAATAAAAATAACAGATATCATTTTGTTTGTAGGAAAAGACCGCACAAACTCTGCCTTCTCATGATAACTATTTTCCTTTTTAAATTCATTTTTCCCCTGTCAACATCCCTAATGTCTGCTTGTCCCTTTCCCTTTGACTTTCTTCTTAACCTCAGTCTTAAGCATATTTATTGATGTCCAGGAGTTTTTGAAAGTGCTTTTATATGGTCACATTGTCTGTTATATGAATATCCAGTTACCCCAACTTGTTCTACTGCATGTATTTTTTTCAAATGCCCTCCATTTAAAAATATTGTAAAAACATATGCTTTTATTATTCTTTCATATTCTTTGGATATATGCCCACAAGTTGGAATGTTGGGTCAGATGATATTTCTATTTTTAATTTATTTAGATAAATCCAGATTATTTTCCACAGTGGTTTTACCAGTTCACAATCCCACCAACAGTGCACTAAGGTTCTTTTTTCTCCACATCCTCCCAACACTAGCTGCTGATAGTCTTTTTGATATGTGCTATTTTCACAGGTGTGAGGTGGTGTCATTGCATTTTTCATCTGCATCTCTTTTTAAGAATGATAACGAACATTTTTTATATGCCTTTTGGTCTCCTTTATATCCTCTTTAGGGAATTGTTTGTTCATATTTGCTGCCCATTTGTTAATTGGGTTATTTGCTTTTTTGTTGTTGTATTTTATGAGGTTTTTAAAAATATGTCTTTGATATTAATCTCTAATTAGTTATATATTGTGTAAATATTTTCCCCAATCAGTAGTGTATGTATTTAATCAGCCTGCGTTTTCTTTGCTGGAGAGATTTATAATTTGAGGTGATCCCAACTGTTTATTTTGTTTTTAATCTCTTGCCAGAGGGTGTAAGTCACCAAAATACCTTTATTGTTGATACTATAGACTGTATAGCCAAAGTTTTCTTCTACATATTTCATTGTTGCAGGTCTGGTATCTAAATCTTTAATGCATTTGGAATTTATTTTTGTGTATGGTTAATGAGTAATCCAACTTTATTTTTCTGCATACAGCTTCCCAATTTTCCCAGCACCATTTATTGAAGGGACTTTTTTTCACATTTTCTGATCATGGATATTTTGTGATAGATTAATGCTAGTATATTAGTGTGTATCATTTCTATACTTTTGATTTGTTCCATTGGTACATGTATCTATTTTTATGCTATTAACATATTGTTTTTAACCCTGTCACTTTATAGCAGTGTTTGAAGTCAGACATTTTTCTGACTTTGTTTTCCTTTTTCATAAAGTTGGTTTTGCAATTTGAGGTCTTTTGTAGTTCCAAATAAATTTCAACAATTTTTGTTGAATTTCTTTGTAAAATATTGCTAGGGTTTTGAAGGAAATTGCATTAAATTTGCAAATCATTTTAGACAAGATAGTCATTTTTACTGCATTGATTCTGCTAATTCTTGTGCATGGAATATCCTTCCACCTCCCTGTGTCACTACCTAAGTCCTTTAATAACATTTTGTAGTTCTTGTTGTATAGTTCCTTTCCTTCCTTTGTGAGATTGATTCCAAGGTATTTAATTCATTTTGAAAAAGATGCTGAAATTCTCAATAAAATCTTAGCAAACTGAATCCAACAATGCATCAAAAGGATTATACACCGTGACCATGTGGGATTTATTCCAGGGACATAAGCTTGGTTCAGCATCCAAAAATCCCTTGATGTAATTCACCACATCAACAACAACAACAACAAAAAAATAAAAACCATATAATCATATCTATAAATGCTGAGGAAGTATTTGATAAAGTTCATTATCTATTTATGACGAAGGCCCTAGAAAAACTCAGGATAAAAGAACATATTTTATCATAATTAAAGCCATAGATGACAAACCCACAGCTGATATCATTCTTAACGGTGAAAAACTGAAATCCCTCCTATTAAGATCTAAAATAAGACAAGGCTGACCATTCTCACTATTAGGGGAAATTATGTTCTGAATGAACTAAAATCACTGATGTTTTATGGATCCCACCCCACCGCCATGCCAAAGAGGTCCCAGGTGCCAAAGACTACAACTCCCTTCATGTCATGAATCTGCCATGACTCTTAATTTCCTGAAGGAGGGATTGCTGGGAACTAAGGGTGGAGTTAAGCAAGTCATGCTTTGTATAAAACCAGAGACATGCTTTCTTGGTTTTGCCTGCCTTCGGCGCGTTCTTGGGGCTCCAACTCAGACAACATTACCGGTAGGATGCATTAACCAATTAATCTCCCTTCTCTCTCTCTCTCTCTCTCTCTCTCTCTCTCTCTCTCTCGCTCTCTCTCTCTCTCTCTCCCCCCCCCGCCCCGCCCCACCTTCTTTTCATTTCCCTTGTAAATAAACCTTTTATTGACTTTTTCTATGTATATCTGCACTTGGGTGTTGTTCTAAGTTTTTTTTTAAGTGTGCAGGTGAGGACTCACACCTAGCCCACCCCATCTCCTTTTGGGGTTGCCTAATAACATCTCCACTACTTCTCAGTATAACACTGGAAGTCCTAGATAGAGCAATAGGCAAGAGAAAGACATAAAAGGAATCCAAACTGGGAAAGAAGAAGTAAAAGTATCATTATTTGCAGATGATATGGTAATATATAGAAAGAACCCTAAAAAATCCACAGAAATATTAACTAATTAAATAATTAAATAAAAAAATTAAGACAATTAACTAGTTTACTGAAGTGGCAGGCTACAAAACCAATACACAAAAATCAGTAGTCTTCTTATATGCAATCAATCTACAAGGAAGACTGGAGGAAGAAATTAAAAACACCATCCATTTGTAATTGTACCTCCCAAAATTAAATACCTTGGAATAAACTACAAAGGAGGGGAAGGAACTATACAAGGAAAACTACAAAACATGATTAAAAGAAATAGAAGAAGTCATAAAGAAATGGAAAGATATTCCCTGCTCATGAATTGGAACAATTAACATTATCAAAATGGCCATTCTACTAAAAGCAATTTACCGATTCAATGCAATTCCAGTAAAAATCCCAATGGCATTCTTCAAAGAAATAAAACAAGTTTTTGATGAAATGCATATGAAATCACAAAAACCCCAATAACCAAAGTTGTAAACAGTTATTTTCTTAATTTATTTTGCTACTTCAATATTTGTATATAAAAATATCTATGAGCTTTTGTGTAATGATTTTGTAGCCTGTCACTTTGCTGTAGTAATTTGTTGTTTTTAGAAACTTTTTGAATGAATCTTTAGTATCTTTTATATCTAATATCAACCTCTACAAATAGTTGTAGTTTCAGTTCTTGTTTCCTGACTTGGATTTGTAACAGTGTAAGTTCCCTGCCCCATAAAGAAGAGTAGAGCTGGGTGGGGAGGTGAAGCTGGTAAGGGTAATAGTGTAATGACCATAGAAAGGGAAAATTTCAGGTTTTTTGATCCACTCTAAGGAAGGATGGAGTGGAGGTTTGAGGAGAAGTGAGACGGAAGAAGACTTGGTGGAGGCACATGGAGCAGAGAGACATATAAAGAAGCTGCACTTGCTTCTTGGCGTAGGACTGGGACCAGGGACTCGGGGGATGTGGAAGGAGACACTTGAAACAGACGTGAGTAAAAGACCCATGGGGAGGCTGACAATGGCACCTTCATCTTGATTTTGATTTTGTTCTTTTCCTTCTGGACT
>PVIJ01008111.1:15422-76886 GCA_004024925.1 Scalopus aquaticus
GTATCAAAGTTCTTTTTTTTTTTAAAGGTTTATTTATTTGTGCATACAAGCTGGGGTACAGGCCAGAGGTGTGGGGCGGCGAGAAGGTTCACCAGAGACAGAGTGGGGAGCAGCACAGGCAGATTGATAGAAATACACTGCTGAGGGGAGCAGTGGGTGAGGCAGGAGAGGTCTGCTGCACCATGTGGGAATCTCCCCAGCCAGGCGTTGAACTCACATTGCTGCTGCCAGCATCTCCACAGCGCAGCACTTAACCGCTGAGTCAGCAGGGAGGCCCTGTATCAAAGTTCTTTTCTATGAAGGTTTTACACACTAGAATGTGTTTTGTCTTGGTGTGGCAGATGGCAGAACCTAGTTAGAGCAGGAAGGGTTGGGGTCCTGTGGTGGCCCTCATTCTACTTCTAACATATTCTCTTCATAGCCTTTATTTGTCTAAAAGTTCTGGTCAAAACTTCTAATACTAAGTTAAATAGAAATGGTGACAATGGGCATCCTTATTTTACATTTGACCTTATACAGATCATTGTGGTTTTGATTTTCATTTCCCAGATGATAAGTTATGATGAGCATTTTTTGATGTACCTGTTGGGCATGTTGGAGCTAATAAAAAAGTTCAATGAAGTTACAGAATAAAAAGTCAGCTTCCAAAAATCAGTTTATTTCTACCATTGAGCAATCTATATATGACATTAAGAAAAAATTCCTTACAATGGCAGTAAAGGAATAAAATAACTGAGGAATAAATTTAACCAAAAAAGTATAACTTTTATACTGAAAACTTTAGATGTCATTGAAAGATCATTAGAAAAGATCTGTATAAAAGGATAGTCCATGTTCATGGGCCAGAATATTTAATATTGTTAAGATGACAATACACTCCAAATTGATCACAAAGTGAATATAACCTCTTTCAAAATTTTAGCTTCCATTTTTTTAAACAGAATTATCCAAATTAATCAAAAAATTCACTTGGATATATAAGAAATACAGCATATCTAAAATAATCTTGAGAAAGGAGAGAATGGGAGGATTCATACTTCCTTATTTCAAAATTTATTACACTTCTATAGTAATCAAAACTTTGTGGTTAAGATAAGGAGAGATATATAGATCAGTGAAATACGGAATTGAAAGTCCAGAAATAAACCCAAATGGTCAATTGGTTTTTAACAAGAGTTCAAGAGATTTCAAAAGGGAATAATCCTTTCCCCAAATGTTGCTGGGACAACTGGTTAAGGACGTGCAAAAGAATTAATTGGATCCCCTACCTCATTCCACATAACAAAATCAACATAAAAAGGGACATAGACCTAAATATAAGAGCTGAAACTATAGGACCTTTAGGAGAAAACATTTATGATAAGTTTTTATGACACTGGATTAAACAGTATTTCTTAGACGTGACACCAAAAGCACAAATAACCATGAAAAGATTTATAAATCAGACTTCATAAAAAAATAAAAAGTTTTGTACAGCAAATGATATTATATAAAGAAAGAAAATATAACTCAGAAAAAGGTAGAAAATATTTGAAAAATCATATCTGGTAAGGTACAGTATCCAGAATATGGAAAGAACTTTTATAGCTGAGCAATCTAAAGACAACATATTTTAAAAATGAGCAAAGTATTTGTATATACATTCTCCAAAGAGTAACAGGGGGTCAATAATCACATGAGAAGATGCTCCATATCATTAGTCATCAGCGAAATGGAAATCAAAACCATAATAAAATATCACCTCACATCTGCTAGAATTAGTATAATAAAACATACAGAAATTAGTAAGTGTTGTCAAGGACATGGAGAAATTGGAACCTTCTTATATTCCTGATGGGTATGTAAAATAGTGAAGTGAATTTGGAAATCAGTTTGACAGCTCTTCAATGAATTATACATAGAGCAATCCATGCTTAGCTACATATCCAGAAAAGTTAAAACATGTTTACACAAAAATTTGAACCTGATGTTCATATCAGCATTATCCATACTAAGTAAAAATTGAAAACAACCCAAATGCACATCATTTGAAAATGATTAAACAAAACATGGTATATTCACACAGTGAATAGAGCCATAAAAAGGAACAAAGTACTGATACGTGCTACAGCATAGCTGAATCTTGAAAATATTATGCTAATAAAAAGAAGTCAGATGAAGAAGGTCACATACTATATGATTCTATTTATATGAAATGCAGAATATGTAAATCCATAGGACAGAAGTAAATGTGTGGTTGCCAGGACCGTAGATTGCGGGGAGGAAAAGTGATGGCTTATTGGTATGGATTTCTCTTGGGGATGATAAAAATGATCTGGAATTAGATAGTAGTGATGGTTGCAGAAATTTTGAATATGCTAGAAATTATTGAACTATGCTCTTTACATGAGTGAATTTTATGGTATGTGAATTTTATTACAAGAAAATCAGTAAATAGAATAAAAACAACGAATAAATAAATCACTAATGTCTCATAGCATTGGTTATGCCAGCTAACTAGCAGTCTGTACTGATTCTCAAATTTTTTTTTGTTTTTTATTTGTTTTATCTTTAGAGCTTTTCCTTTAAACATACTTTGTGTTATACTGCCATTTTCATAAAAGCAGAATGACAATTATTGTAGAGAGACATGGGCTCAGAACTGCTGCTCTTGCTCTTCCCCTTTGTGGTTCCTGGAAGTATAATAAAAACTACATGGGCATGTGTACATATGGGATTTGAATCTTAAATCTGCAACTCACATGAACTGAGTTTGGGCAAGTCACTGAAGCTCTCTGAGCAATTTTCCATAATGTTGTGAGGATTAAATAAGATGAAGTATGTAAAGGCCCTGGTACACAGTAAATGCTCTGCCAATGCCCTGACTGTACATTCATTAGGCATTTCCAGAAACGTTTTAGCATTTTCTTTACTCTATCAAAGAGTAGAAAACAGAACCGACTTGTTGCTACAGAGCAAATGGAGTAAATCAGTGGACAAGTGGCTAGACCTCTTCAGGGTCCTTCACTACCTTCCTGTTGTTACCCTGGGGAGAAATTCCTCTCCTCCCTTAACCTATGATTTGCAGAGAAAAACAATACTTCAATAGATGACCACATTCTAGAATATCTCCAAGGGCATAACTCTAAAGGAATCTGTCCTCCTCTATGACCTCTCTCTGGGGACCTCAGCCTTCCTCCAAAGAGCCTGTTAGAGTTAGAAAGGTAAACATGTCACTTATAGGAGGAATATAGAGGAGCCAAATAAGGGATCAGGGAAAAAAAAATAACAACAACAAATAACAACATCAACAAAAACCCACAACAAAACAAAACAAAAATAAACGGACACATACAAATCAGAGACGTTCTGTAGGGGAGTGGGATGGAAAGGGGCCAAAACAAGGGTGGGAAGAGCACAGGGGACTATGGTGATGGTGCATGAGTGAACTGGGGATGGAAATTCTAGGGGGACTACACCTGGGAAAAGAAAGCAAGTATTGTATAAAAATGAGCAATGATGTAAAATATATATAAATAAATACCAAAAAAAAAAAGTTTAAAAAAAGTCACCCCATGTGGAAAACTGCCCTGTCTTAACCTGAAAAGATGAAGCCACCCCAATGTATGACTCATTGTCTGGCTTCCTTTAATACATCTCTTTGGAAATATTTCCATGAGGTAAGAGTGGTAAAGGGAAGCAGGATTGCTCGTAGAAAAAGGTCAGTTGCCTCTCTCTCTGTCTCTCTCCCCCCCCCTCCCCTGCCCACCCTTACCTTCAACTGCTCTTTCCATTCTCTCTCTCTTCCTCTGTTCTCTCACACTCCCAATGAGGTAAGTTGGACCCAGTAATACAGTAAACATTGCTCTCACTTCTTTTCACTCTCTTGGTAAGTTTCCTGAAGTTCTAGAAAACTCAGATTGTGGTGAAAGTCATCAGAATAGCAAGGCAGGGCCTTCCCCGTGGTGCAACGGGTTAAGCGCAGCACTATGAGGCTGTCCAGAGCCACTGCAGCATGAGTTCGATACCCAGCCAGGGAGATTCCCACATGGGCAGCAGACTCCTCCTGCCTCATCTGCTGTTCCCCTCAGCAGTGTATTTCAGTAGATCTGCCTGTTCTGCTCCCCACTCTGTCTCTGGTGAATCCTCTCACCACCTTACACCTCTGGCCTACCCCCCAGCTTGTATGCAAAAATAAATAAATCTTTAAAAAAAACCCACATTAAAAAAAAGAATAGCAAAGGCACCTCAGTCCTCAGTCCTGCCTCAAACTTGGGTTGAGGGAATTTCTCCCTGTAATACAGCTCAGCACCCCAGGACTGCAGTGGGGCTTGGAGCCAGACCTCATAGCATTACCTCCTCTATAGATGGAGGCAATAATGCATTTTTCATGGTGGATGAGACGAAGCAAGCATATAAAGATCTTGGCACAAGACATTGATGCACTGGACTGACATTTTCTGGTCATGGAATGGTGCTTTACTAGAAATCAGAGTAGATCTGTTCTGTTGGTTGGCTGTGTTCCCTTGAGGCCAGAAACTTGCTTGTCATATCCACCTCTATCTCCAACACCTAAAAATGCCTTGCCCGATGTAGGTGTTATATTATTAAAAACTAATGAAATAAATATTAGTTGAAGGATCAATTACTCTCTCCCTCATTGCCTAAAAGCACATCCACATACTTAGTGTTCAGTGTTTGATGAATCACCTTTATATTTGAACTGGTAGTTGGTTGACTTATCCTTCCCTAAACCTGTGGTTTGGTGACCTTGGGTTCCTCTGAACTCCTTGTGATGTTCTGACTTTAAAAGAGGAATGCTGATCTTCAGTCCAGAAAAAACTGGGATTGAATCCTGGACTTTTCACTTATAACAGATATTTTTGGGTATGGTGTCAAGCTCTAGGCCAAGCAATTTATTCACAATGCATTGTCTTATTTTATCTTAACATCCATACCATGAATCACACAGTACAATCATCCCCACTGTGCAGACACAAAAGTAAAGATCTAGTTCAGAAGCATAGATCTAGTCATGGCAGAGCCAAGTGTAAATCCAGATTGAACACCAGATTCCTCTCAATTGACCATCTGAACTATTTCAAACTATGTGAGATCAGTTACTAAATCTCCACTTCTCTACTTCCTCATGTTTAAGACAGATAAAATACTTCCTCTTCCTGAGTTGCTAACTTAATTCAAGTAGGAAAATATATGTCAAAAGATTTTTAATAAGTGGAATTTAAAATCTACAGTAAAAGTCATTAGGACTCTCAGAAATAGAATTTATGAACACTTTATAATCTAATCCTGAGAAATTATATTTGTTCAGGGGCCCATTTAGATATGCTAGGCATTCGAAACCTCAATAACATGTGTTTAAGATTCAAAACTATATCTGAGAATCATATATTTTGTATTTGCCGTAACAGAACCCTATTTTCCTTAAAAATATTGTAGATGTGACTTGTGAACAGAAATAAACACTGTTATGTAGCCATTCAGAGAGAAATTGATTAAAAAGATTATTCAAAGCAAAGGGTGGAGTCAAACTTGGGGAGACAGTAGCAAATTCCTCCCAGTACTGGTCCCACTCTTCAGATGCTCTGGTCTCTGTTTGCACAGATGGGCTATGTGGACAGAAGGAGATAGGTTATTCTTCTATAGCAGAGATAAAGGAGATATCTGGTCACAGCCTGGCTAATAAAAAAGAAAGAGAATTGTGTATAGTATCAAACATGATCACTAATTCTACAGAATCAGCCTTTGTGTGGACAACACTAGAACTGAAGCTTCCAAAGCTTCTGTCCTGAAGTGTGCATGTGCAGACATGAATGCCAGCTTGTCACCTCCGGTTCCTACCTCACAACATAACATTGGTGGCCTTGTTGATTTGGTTGCATGGCACTTCATAGCAAAACAGTTATTCTATCTTATTTTTTCCTTTTGCTGACTTCAAGTCTCCACAGCTGCTGGCTCAACAGTTTTTCAGGGTGGAGACATCTACAAGCAATAGCTTTTTTCTTTCGGTCTGCAGGCTCAAATGCGAAAAAAGCCTATTTCCTAAGAGCTTATGATGAAAGTCCTGAATAAATCACAAGACTCCCCAACCCCTTTGTTCTCCTGTTCACTTGTTCTGAATTAGGAAACTAATGCACAATCTTTCCACGAGAGGTCTGTGATACTCTAAAAATATGCACAGTGTTGCAGTAATAGAGACAGTCTATTTTCCACCAGAAAGCTGGTTTGATTTATAAATTGTTTGACCGCATTCACCACTCATTTTATTTAATCATATTGATACTTGGGCTCGATGTAAACTCTTCATTGCATTTCTCATTAGAAACCACCTAAAGGTGCTAGCCATGCACAAAGGTTTATAGTTTTTAATTGTCTGTTTTACTTCCTATTCCTACAGTTTGCTTTACCATGTTTTGTATGTTTCTGTTTATGGGAATGAGATACTGGAATATGTTTCCATATTCCCTGAGGCACAGAACAAGTTCTTCTTCTACATGTCCGTAAGCATAAGCCTCGACACTGCTCTGCAAATAATGGACATTGATAGGCTATGGAGGGATTAGAGAGTTTAGATAAACTCAGTTTATGATGCCAGGACTTTTGGCAACTAAAACATAAACTCCTTTCTGTGTCAGGGCATTTACTCTTTCCCAGCAATAGTGGAAACTCTCCGGAGTCAGGGAGTTTTTTACTACTGCGTCCCTGGAGTTGAGGCAGAGACTGACATGTACTAGCAGATGCTAAGAGAGTGTGTGTGTGTGTGTGTGTGTGTGTGTGTGTGTGTGTGTGTGTGTGGTGAGAGAGAGAGAGAGAGAGAGAAAGAAAGAAAACAAACACAAGACTCTCCAATTCAGTTAGTACTTATTTAATAGCTGATAAACCACCCACTATGATAAACATATTGATATGTCATAAAATCCATGCATAAAACGATGTACTTGACTCATCAGGAAATCTCTTGGGCAGTTCCTTGAGGTCTATTAATGGTTTTGACAAATGTGAGAAACATCCAAATTTCCTCTCCCCAGAAGGGCCCTGGAGAGTATTATGTGCTAGGGGAGCGGTACAGAATGCTGGGTGAATGGATCACATGCACGTGTCGATATGTAAAACTGGACTCCTGAAATTACATAGTTATATAAATGAATGGAAAAATCAATAAAATGTTGGAAAAAAGCCTAAAAAATCCCACCAAATTCCCACTCACCAGATTAGAAGTGACATATTAGGGGTATGATTGATGCCATTTGTGGACATGTGACAACAGCAAGGAGGACAGCCTCAGAAGGAAAGACATAAGCTGTGTTAAAAGAAAAAAATATGAGTATAAATACTGAAGCCTCTGCTTTTCCTCAGCCCACTTGGGCTTTTGTGGTATAGAAAGAAGCATAATAAAGAGTAAGAAGAATGAAAATCAGGGTAAGGGGCATCAAGATAAACTCTAACCTGATTGTGTTTGAAAGGAGTTTGTGGTATTCTGAGACGGGATGAGGAAGGAAGATTTAAGGAAGTTTTCCTGTAGTTGTGAATGTTATTTCCTCTTTAGCAGTTTGAAAATAATTTCACTTTGACAGAATTATAGAGTCACAGGAAGTTGCAAAGTTAGTACTCAGAGGTCTCATGTACTCTTCCTTTACATTTTTTTATTATTTTTTAAATTTTTAATTGTTATTTTTATTTGTGTCTTTTACATTACTGTATATTCCCCGTAGGTTTCCCACCACCAATTCACCTGTGTTTTTGTTCATTTGCTTTCACCAGTTTGAGAGGTGACTCTAAAGGATTAAATTATTTGGCTTCTAGATTAGTGTTTTCTTTTTTATTGAGGTCAGGTTGGTTTACCTCATTGTTTGTATTTTGGAAGTGTAGGGTCCCCCGCTTTGGGTGTTGTTACCATAACACACTCACCACCAAAGCACCTATATTCCATAGATGGGTGTTTTTTCTGCCTGTGATCATCTCCTGTGACAGACCAGGTAACGGTTTAGCTTTTAATGAATCATAGAGAAAACATAATTTTAAAAAGCACATTAATCTAAATATATTTAGTGCATACAAAGGCTTAAAAAAACCTAAATAGATTGAAAAAACCTATAGACTGTCATACAGTGATTACTATTAATAATTGTGATCATAAATCACAGGCAAAAAAATTTGTATTCTCTAAGGAGGAGGCAAAAAAAGTGTGAAATAGACTTATGGATTATATAATACAAAACTGGAAACAAACCAAATATCCAGGGGGTCAATTAAATTATAATACATTTATTCAATGAAAGAATATACAGACATTAATCTTCATTACATATATGCACCTTCACTTTATTCCTGAGACTACATATACAGTCATGGGAAATGACCACAGCATGGCCTTTATCCTTTAAATACTATAAAAAGGTTTCATTATACCCTCATTTTATCTATAGCTATGTGTGGATTCATATTCAGTGATTTCTTTGTCATTTTAAATTGACCTCAAATAACCTATGATATAGTTATTACTCATTATTCTTCAGACACATTTCCTCTTGTTTTCTGTGGCATCATTTGCTCTTGGTTTTCTTCCTTATCCATCTCCTCTCCTCCTATTCTCTCACTGACCTCAGTAAAGGGAATAACGAGAGGCTTGAGTCTATTCATTTCTCATGCTCACCTGTCTTCCTAGGTGATGTTGTAAGGTGTTTTTCTTTTAAATACCATCCAGAAGCTGATGACTCGATTTTTTTTCAAATCTCTTTAGTTGGTACTGTTGTGTTCAAAACTTGACTATTGTATCTCTTGTAGGTAATATAAATTTATTCCTTTGTTTGGTAACAGTATCAATTAATTTGATATTGATCCTTAAATAGCTGATAGGGCTTTCAAATTTCAAATGTTCAAAGTAGTATTTTGATCTGTTGTCCTCCAAAAATCTGTCTCTCTCTACTCTCAAGTACCCTTATATGAACTAACTCTTGTTTACCTTTCTGTTTTTATATCTATTTTTTTTAAGATTTCTTTTACTTATTTATGTATACAGGAACTGGGTGTAGGCCAGAGGTGCAGGGGGGAGAGGAACCACCAGAGACAGAGCGGGGAGCAGATCAGGCAGATTGACCAAAATACACTACTGAGGGGAGCAGTGGGCGAGGGAGGAGAGGTCTGCCTTGCCGTGTGGGTCATCTCCTTGACTGAGGCTGGAACTCATGCCACAGTGACTGGCAGTAGCTTGATAGTGCTGAGACTTAACCCTTGTGCCACCAGGGGGGTCCTCTGTCTTTATATCTTAACCAAATTTCCCGTCATTCGTTCGACTCGAATCTATTTCACGTTGTTTCTGGTTCTTAAATATATCAAGTTCATCCTTGACTCTGGCCCTAAGCATTTGCTGCTCTTTTCCTGAAATGTTTTCCCTTCTTATAGTTAATATAGTGTGACAGCTATAAGAAACATACAAAGTTTCTGTTTAGTGACCCTCTTACTTTTGTAATCCTAGATTCTCCTCAGAAGTTTTGCATTGCCTTTCCAAAATGACAACCGTCTCTTTGATCTGGGTAATTATTCTAGCAGGGTGCTGTTGATTGTGGCTTATTCTTGGAATCAGGAAAAGTTTTATCTTTAGCTGATTTTCACTTGGCTTATCTCTTCTTTCCACTCATCTCAAATATCATTTCCTTGGCTCTCCAAGGCCTTTCCTGATAATCACATGTAAAGTATTTCTCATCCCTCAATAGTTCTCTGCACCTCATCTCATTTTATTATTTTCTGTCTCTCTAATTAAACAATCTTCATTAGTGTAGGGAATATGTCTACCTTTTTAGCACCTTTGAAGAGTTCTTGACACAAAATAGGTGCACAATTAATATATATTTGTGCGTAAAAATAAAATTTGGAAGGATATATGTGCTGTATATAAAACATAATAATGCCTCTGGCCTGTACCCCAGCTTGTATGTATAAATAAATAAATCTTTAAAAAATAAAAAAATAAAAATAAATAAAAATAAAAACTATTGTCAAACAATTCAGCAGTTTAAGTCAAGCAAGAGCTACCAAACAAACAAACAAACGAAAAACATAATGATATACTTATATAAACTATGGTTTGACTTTTACTTTTTACCAAGATATGCTTCAGTTAGTCTTAAATTATTTGAAGTGAAGTTTTATTAACAATTAGAAAAATTAATAAACATTTCCAATTAATGAAAATGCTTGTGACATTTTGATGCTTTAAATAATCTGTGTTTATCTGGAAGGTGCATTTATGTAATATACTATCTCTTGAGGATATTAGGCAAGTAATGTGTTGCTACATATAGTAAAATATCCATGATTTTGTAAAAGTACTGAAGCACAAAGTGTTAGAAACATTTCACCTAGTCCTCTTTCCTTTGAACATCACTAATGTGTCTCTTATAGAACATTTAAATTAATTTCTTCTTTACAAGGTAATACAATCTAATCATTAAGTAGATGAAAACTTATGCTTATCTTTCTTTGGATTATTATATTTTAATCTTTATTTGATATATTGATCATTGTTCTTTTTATAGATAGACTAAACTGTTAATATCAGCTGTCGTCCCCAGGTCCGAAACTTAAGTCAATATACATTTGAGAAGCCTTCACCTTATCAAGTATTGCAGGTCTCTGATTGTTTTGGAACCTCTTCTGACATCTGTGGACTTAGTTCAAGGCCAGTTTTTTTTTTTTTCTAATAGGATGAACAAATAATAAATTGTTTACTTTGGTCACTCAAGTGCAGGATCTTACCCTATATAAAAAGTCTAACTGGAGTTTCTGTGCATGATACTCTTGCCTTTCTTCTCATAGATTCTCCTCCTCAGAAGTTTCGCGTTAGATCTGTAAAATGATGACCATGTCTTTGATCTGGGGAATTGTTATAGCAGTGTGCTGTTGTTTGTGGCTGATTCTTGGAACTAGGAGAAGGTAAGGAAAGTTTTTAATTGAATTTTAGTTCATTTAATGTTTACTTTCATTGTTATGCAATAAATTTTGTTATCTGTACTTATAGATGGGATTAAATACAGCATTTTCCCCCTCACCTTTTAAAAATTAAAAATGTTTAATTTAAATTTTAAAATGTTATTTTTTCATTGTATCTAACAAAAGATATAATGAAAGCGTTCTTTTTACTATTGATATATGCCTATGGTAATTTAATTTTATTTTATTATTTTTTTAAAAAATATATATTTTTATTTATATATTTTATATTATTGCATATTCCCCTTCCCGTGGGTACCAATTTCTTTTTTTTTTAGTTGTTATTTTTATTTGTGTCTTTTACATCACTGTATATTCCCTGTAGATTTCCCACCACCAATTCACCTGTGTACCGTCACCACAAATGTCTATGATAATTTTAAATGCACAAACTTGCTAAACATAGCTGACAGAAATGTTATAAGATCTTTGTGTTTGTATGTGTTTGGTAAGATGAAGTTCGTATTAGTAAGGGTACAAGTGATAACTGGGATCTGTAATGGAGAACGTTTCTTTCTAGCATGTGGAGTAAATAGATGCTCTAAATAAATGTTTTTTTCAGGTAGTTCATATGCATTATATAGATTCAGCTTAAGTTTGGACAGTGGTGTGGTGTCTGGAGTGATCGTTCTGTTCCTCTCTTTTTTATTAATGATAATTAGTCGTGGTGTATTGGAAAACTACTAAGTATATATAACATCAGTTTTCTTTGTATATATCATTTATAATTGGTTGAAGAATTGAAGAAATACAGATCTGTTGCCATAGTTTATCTTCTGATTGACTCAAAGTGTACTTTGGAGGGGGAGATGTACATATTCTGTGATGACATCTCCAAAAACTATGTAGATTGCTATGTGTGGTCTACATTTTGCAAGTTTCTTTATACTTTATGGTATTTTAATTGAGATCTGGTAGTTTGTAGTTTTAATTAAACTGAATTAGAAATTGAATTCTGTGAATTAGAAAGTAAAAGTAATTATGTGAAGTTATTTCTATCAAGGACAGTGGTTTATATGTCATAAAATTAATGTTTATATTCATAAATAAAAACATTGAAAATAGCATAAAAGCATTAAATGACACTTGATGATTGTGTCAATATTTATTTTACTCAATTTCATTTTAACATATGTTCACTTCTTTTTAATAATTTTTTAAATTTATATCTTTTATATCATTGCATGTTCCTGGTAAAATTCCCACCACTAATTCACCTGTGCATCAGCACCATAGCCCCTTGTGCTCTTTTCTCCTCTGTTTTGAACCCTTATCCCCTCCCCTTGCAAAATATCTCTGATTTATGGTTGCGTACTAATTTTGTTTTTATTGTTATTATTATTGTAATTATTATTATTTTTCCTGATCTCTTATTTGGTTTAATATGTTAGCTTCTTAAATGAGATTTTCCTTCTCATAAACAATCATTACAGATAATAAGACATCTCAACTGTGAAGATTTTGAAAACTTCATTCCTGCAATTCTCTGTTACTCAGTATTCTATATATCTTTTTAAAAACAAATGAAAAAGTTGGAGATAATTAGACAACATCATATCACGTTACTAGGTTAATTTAATTCATTATTTTAATTAAAGAGCAGGACCTTATCAGAAAAAAAAAGGACCTATAAACTGTATAATTTTGAAGTTTAAAGTCAACCGTAAAATTTTTAAAATCTAATGTAAATAAGAAAAGTGTGATTTGCCATATGTATTAAATATTTGTATCTTGCAGGAGAATGGGTGAACCACCTCTGGAGAATGGGTTGATTCCATACCTGGGATGTGCTTTGCAATTTGGTAACAATCCTCTTGAGTTCCTCAGAGCAAATCAAAAGAAACATGGATATATTTTTACCTGCAAACTTATGGGAAACTATGTCCACTTCGTCACAAATCCCTTGTCATACCAGAAAGTGTTGTGCCATGGAAAATACTTTGATTGGAAAAAATTTCACTTCTCTGCTTCTGCAAAGGTAAACCCAAGTTTACACTTACATAGCATTGTTTGTTTTATACCTCTTCACCTGTCAGTCTGCTTAATCATTTCTATTTGGCTTAGAGATAAAGATATTGAAGAGAGTTACTCTTAGGTAGAGATTCTTAGAAACATGTAAATCAAATTAGACATAATATCTTTGTACTTACTACTTAAAATGTCAAATAGGGATAGCTTTGCCATTTCTTTATCAATGAATATGAAGGTGAAATAAAAATTTAGTCTTTTATTGAGTGAGATGACATTCAATAAGCAGGATAGGTACAAATATACTATTGTCAACAATGTTGACACAATACCTAGAGTGCATGTGGTGGTTGGAGACTTAACATTGAAAAATTGTTTTATCTCACTGAACATACACTATTGTATAATTTTGTTAAAGCATTGACCAAACAGTTTGACATCATTCAGTTGTAATCTAAGAAGCTCTTTTATAGAGAAAACAATTAACCAATGTTTAATGAGTTTCTGTGAAGAAATGAGGCATAGCCTTTGTCACTAAGTAGTTTAAAGGCTGGTGAAAATGTATATACAAAGACAAAAAAGGAACTAATGATTAGAAAATATTATTGAGTAGTGACAAATTAATGTCAAGTAAACATGGTAGTGTAAGAAATACAAATAGATGGCCAGAGTAGGATAAGATTCACTGAAGAATAGGATTTTTTAATATGGCCTTAAAGGAAAGATATGATCTTGATCAATTATTTGTAAAGTGTTATGAAATTGTATGGGGGAGAACAAGTTCCCTTTTTTGTAAAAAAAAAAGTCGAGAATTATGAAAGTACTTGATCTGTTTTTCTGTCCTTTTGTAGCACAGAAGTCAGTTTTAATTTCTTCTTCCACACATTGTCTTTATTGCCAGGCATTTGGGCACAGAAGCATTGACCCAAATGATGGAAATACCACTGAGAACATAAACAAAACTTTCATCAAAACCCTGCAGGGTGATAGCTTGAATTCCCTCTCAGAAACCATGATGGAAAATCTCCAACTCGTCATGAAATTTCTGGTTGTTCCTCAATCAAAGATGTCTGCCTGGGCGACGGAAGGGATGTATTCCTTCTGCTACAGAGTGATGTTTGAAGCTGGGTATTTAACTCTCTTTGGCAGAGATCTTAGAGGGCAAGATGCACAAAAAAGACTTAATCTAAATAACATTGACAACTTCAAGGAATTTGACAAAATCTTCCCAGCCTTGGTAGCAGGCCTCCCCATTCATGTGTTTAAAACTGCACACCATGCCCGGGAAAAACTGGCAGAGGGTTTGCTCCACAAGAACCTGGGAAACAGATACCACATCTCAGAGCTGGTCAGATTTATGAACGACACGCTCTCCACCCTAGATGACATGGAAAAGGCCAAGACACACCTCGCTGTCCTCTGGGCGTCGCTAGCAAACACCATCCCAGCTGCATTCTGGAGCTTGTTTCAAATGATTAGGTAACTAGCAACATATTTATTTTAGTAGAAAGCAGAAATTCAGCATTTTAACAACACACACAGAAAGACTTGTCCTGCCTTATGCTATCAACAATAATGTAACATTTACTCTGTGGGTATTTAAGATGTACCAGTCGTCAGTTCTCAACAAAAAAACATAAGCAACGGTGATGATAAGCACATCTTATAGAAGCAGAGGTTTTCTAGGGAAAGGAATATGAATGCGGGGTCAATTCAGGCCACCTGCCCCAGAGCACTATTCTTAAGCTGATACTGTCACTCATGATGTCCGAGTTCATGAATTCAGTCTCTATAATCATAAAAATATGATTACCCGTTGATGGGCAGCAAAAAGGGCAGAGTCTCTGCCTTATTCATTCATTAACAGTTTGTCTTTTTACTTATTTAGTAATTGCTCTTTCACTGCTTTTTGACCAATTCTGATAGCTATAGATCATATATAATGTGTTATTATTGATGGAATTTAGCTAGATTTTGTCTTTTAAGACTGTACATACCAAAAAAAAAAAGGTTATATTTTCCATGACATGATTTATTTCTGCGGTGGAGTCTTTGGGGAATTTGACATTCAAATAGTTAATTGAATTAGTCCAGTTACTGCATAAAAAATATCTTAAAACAATTTCTGAAATAATAACTCATTCCAATTCTATCTCAAATGTTAAATATCTTTGAAAGTTTTTCCTTGAGAAAACTGTCTGGAATAAACTCACATATTTACAGGAAGTTTCACCATCAATCTAATATAGGTAATAGCCATTTTATGATACTCACAGATAACTTATCAGTCAAACATTTCTGAGATTCAATTTGCAACAACCTACTTACATAGCTCTCTTCCCATAACACGGAAGATTCAGTGAACTCCAATGCACTAAAATGAAGAAGCAATCATTTCCCAAGTTAAAGTGTCATGACAATAAATTATGTATGTGGAAAAACTGGTCTTCTACCTGAAATCATGATATGGCTTTGGAATCAACTCAAATTTACATTTGCAGTTTAGTCAGGTCTTTATAATAATTGTTAGTTTGCAATTTCCTTCTTAATAGCCATGCTATGAATAATTTGACCACTAAATCCTCATCAGAATCATTTATTAGTAATAACATGGCCAAAGCTTTACTTCTATGTGGCAAAACCACTTTTAGGCAAAAAGTCTTGCTAATAACCAAAGACAAACAATTAGAAAAGACTGAAAGAGATACCGAAAAATAAATGAGAATGTCCCTAGTTAAAAGGAGGAATACCTCTTTGTTTGCAGCTCATTGAGTTTAGAAAACATTTGTTTTCTGTACATCTTTACTTTTTTTTCTTAACTTTTAATAGGTGCCCTGAAGCAATGAAAGCAGCTACAAAGGAAGTGAACAAAACACTGGAGAATGCTGGTCAAAAAATCACCTTCGAAGGCAGTTCTATTTGTTTGAGTCAAATGGAACTGAATGACATGCCCGTGCTAGGTGTGCAATGTGACATTTCATTCACTGTGTCCTGCTAATTGTCAATATATTCTATGCACTAACTCATTAGCCATTATGCTAAGTATTTTGGATGTGTTTCCTTGAGTGATCCTCATGGCATTCCTAAGATGAGGGACTATTGCTATTCTTCTGTAACAAGTGAGGAAATACACTTGGCTTGCTACTGCCTGGGATGTAAGGGTGGAACCAATTACAATGTTAAGAAGGAGATCTTACCCTTACATTCTCAACCACATCTCTATATTCTATCTCCTTTTTTTTTTTTAATCATGCCTACCACTAGTTTTATAGTTAATAGGAGTATATTATTACTTTATGAAATAAAGGGGAAAGAAAAACCATCAAGAAGCCATAATTAACTGCAGGGACTGGGGATGGGATTGAAGATTATTTTATTTTCCATCTCTATATTTTGTAGAAATACAAAAGTGCTATCCTTTCATTCTTTAAAACCAATGCATGCTTTCATGGGTAGTTTGTTTTAGGAGAAGGGATTAGGATACATGAAGAGTGGATTATCAGTTATCAGTACATTAAAAAAGTAATATCAAAAGTGATAAGACTGTTTTTCCAATTATATTAGATGTATCATGTCATATAAGGTTATTTTTCCATAATATGAAAATCTAGTTCCCATCGCTGACCAAGTAGATCACATCTTTATCAAGACTATTGTTAACTCAGATTAAAGATACATTTATCCACAACTGAATCAAGTGGATCATAGCATAGTGGTAACAGAAAAAAGTTGGGGAAATTTTTATTTGACCAGTTTCCCATAGTCTATTCATCTTTGTGTTATAGGCTCCGATGGTAGTTTTTCAGAATCTGTATTATGTGGCTTTTAAATACTTAATTTGTTCTTTCTTTTTCCTTCCTTCTGTCCCTTTCTACTTCCTTCTCCTTTCTTCCTTTAAAAATATTTAGATAGTCTCATCAAAGAGTCTTTGAGGCTTTCCAGTGCCTCCCTGAACATCCGAACTGCTAAAGAGGATTTCACTTTGCACCTCCAGGATGGCTCCTATAATATCCGCAAAGATGACATCATAGCTCTTTATCCGCAATTAATGCATCTAGATCCAGAAATTTACCCAGACCCTTTGGTAAGTGACCATCAAAATTCAATATGCAGAAGATATCTATCCAGATTTAAATAAAAGGAAATTTGCCTTTCATTGAAGAACTGACTTGGTCATTGAAGCCATAGGGATTGTCTCCTTTATTATGTCCAATATGCATGTATTTTGGGAAATCTGGATAATGGCTTAAATTTTTAATTTTTATTCCTGGCATTTGTCATCACATATTCTCTGCTCAAGTATTATTTACAATCCCGGTAATAAAGCGCCTGCCCTTATTTTAATAAAAATTACCTGCTCCCAAATTCAGCAGAGAGTATCTGCTCTGACCCCTTCTTTCTAGTCTGCCTAACCCAGCAATTAGATGCCCATATGACAGGTGTCTTAAAGCTTTCCTGTTTTCATTAGTTCTCATTAAACTACTGTTCTTTATTACTTCTGATTTGGTGGGAGGAGGGGAGAGAATTTGCTAAATTACTAATAGAGTGATTACAAAAGAAGATTATCCTTTGCAGCTTCCAGATCAAAAATGAAAGAAGTTTTTTTAAAGCTAGCTTATTTTCTTTGTGTTTTTTATTGCAGACTTTTAAATATGATCGCTTTCTTGATGAAAATGGGAAGACAAAGACTGCTTTCTATAGAAATGGAGTCAAGTTAAAGTATTACTACATGCCCTTTGGATCAGGAGCTACAATCTGTCCTGGACGCCTCTTTGCTGTCCATGAAATCAAACAATTTTTGATCCTGATGCTTACCTGTTTTGAGCTAGAGCTTGTGGACAGTCATGTTAAATGTCCTCCTTTGGATCAGTCCCGAGCAGGGTTGGGCATTTTGCCACCATTAAATGATGTCGAGTTCAAGTATAAATTCAAACATTTGTGAACATGTGGTTGCAGAGAGAGTGCATGATGATGTGACGGGACTGCAGAACACCATTGGGCATCTGTCCCTATGGACAGATGCATTTCCTAGTAGCGGAATTGATTCAACTGGTCCAATTCTGTTCATTGATGCTCATGTGTGAATCCTAACATTTCAGTAACAGTTTCCAGACATGATCTCACACTGTGCTAGTAAAAAAAAAAATTAGTTTCTACAAGTACAGTAATTTGTTCTCATTTGAATAAGTCAGTGAATGCACATATAGACAGGGATCTAACTTCATTATTTTCAGAGAAAAAAGTCATTTTTTTTTCCAGAGTGAAGATATCCCAATTGGCAGAATTGTTTTTCCTAAGGAAACTGCCTTATTTTTATAAAACTCACACAGGAATTGTGTGAAAAAGGTACAAGTTATGAAAAAAGGTACAAATTCACGTTTTAGTGAAAAATGCATAATTTTTTTAATAGAAAGAAAATGTTTTTCACCTTCCTCTGTATCTATATTTAGTATTCAGGGCTTCTAAAATGATGATCTTGATGTTCTGAAAGAATGAAGATGGTTTAATACATTTTAATTTATTTTTGCTGGAAACTAATTATGTTAGGTTTCGACTACCTAACGTCTATAATTTTGTTACATTCCATATTGATGAGATTTTTCCAGAGTAGGCAGTTTTGCTATTACTATTAGACATGTATCAATGAAAAGAATGTGCTCTCTTGTGATATGTTTTAAAATTAAAACTGAATGAAAATGGTCATTTAAAAACTTTGGATGTGAAACATGCAAAGAGTTCATTAAATGTGGCTTGACACTGTGCTTTATTTAAATACTTTTTATCTTTAAATGACTTCTAGTTGAGAGAAATGTAAGACTATGTGACAGTGTTTACCGTGTAAAACAGCACTTTGGTAAAATATTTTAAGTGTTGATATTTTGTGTTATAGGCCACTGGAAGCACTTCAGATTATATTATCAGCTATAATATTTTTATCGATATGTCTGTATGTATTTATATGTAAATTATATTTACTTTTTTTCTAATACTAAAGCTACCTTAGGATATATTAACATCTGATGATTTTGGAACGATTAATTTTCCAGAAATTAAAGTGTGAATATTGTGTTTTAAATTTTTATATGTTCAGAATATTTAAAATATTCACTTTGCTGGTAAACTATAAAGCTTTGTTCAGAATTCCTCTCTTAGAAAAACCAAATCATTTACTCACAAATCTGTTTGTCATAAAATTCAATAAATTTTTAAATTTAGCAATTTAATATTACCAATGAATGATTTATGTGGTTATTTTTCATATCAAGAAAATTAAGCTCATTTACATGTAGCTCAAGATTAATAAAATTCTGTTTTATAACAAATATTTTTAAACTTTCTTTGTGCATATTGTTTCTTTTATTAGGACTTGTCAATTGATAGAACTATAGCCAGAGTTGGCTCTCCACCTGTTTTTATATAGATAGAAAGCTCCAAATGTTTTTGCATTTTAAAATTTCATATGATATATGATAATTATGTAAACTTCAGATTTCCATGTCTGGAAGTAAAGTTTTGTTGGGGCATAGGCATACCTATTTGTTTGTGTTTTTGTCTGGAGTTGCTCTTGCAATGCAATAGCAGAGCTGAGTAGTTGTAACAGAGACTGGGTAGTCAAATATCTAACATATTTACTATCTGGTCCTTTATTGAAAATGTTTGCCAACCACTGTTGTGTGGCAGTCCAAAAACTAATTTGTACTGCAATTCCATAATTAACTTTATTAACTTATAAGTTGTACCTTAACTTGTTAACTTTTAAAAATGCACTAATATATGAATTTTTCTCATTTTTTAAAGACAGTATGAAAGATGACTACATTAAAAAAGATAATTTTCTTCTACGACTCCTTACATTAGAACTTTAGTGACAATTAAAACATTCCATTTAGGTAGTGATCTTTATTTGCAACGAGGGCCTAAAATTAAATGTGCATGTATATATACATATGGTAACCTCTTGTAACATCAAGTAGGCCTGAGAGAGATATTTCGATGGCTAAATTTACTCAGAGTTAGTCTGGTCTAGGCCTTAGATTAAAAGTTAACCTGTGCCACCTCACTTGGTCCTCATGAGTCTTGAGGTGCCACTTACTACTAATCCTACGGTACAGAGGAGACAGAGGGCATTCTAGGAAGGTCGAGTCACTGGGCCCAGGTGGCAGTGCTGGCAAGTGGCAGAACTAGGAGGATTATGGCCCAGGCTGTTCTGACTCCAGAACCAGCTTTTTTACTCTGTGACAAGTTCAAGTAACACACTGACTTGACTCAGGTCATGGAAGATAAATGACAGTAAACAAAGCCTGTGATGTTATTTCTATTTGGAAGCACTATCTGGCCAAAAATAGGATGCCACTGCAGTTGCCATGCTTAACTGGTCTGAGAATGTTAGGAAACTGAGGGTCCTTACCTTGCAATGACTTGAAATAAGCTAGCAAGGAGTTAACCTGTGAGAAAACGCCATAGGGTAGCATTAAACTTTGCTCTCTCACGAGAAGGGCATTCCTTCAACTCACTGATAGCGTAGAGTTGTCACCTATGGAGTCTCTTAGGGTCAGTAATTAGACATTGTTGAGGCAGTTGGGATTAAAATTTCAGTCTTGGTCTCATTACTAGGCTAATAGAAAATGGGCTGCACTGACTAGCCGCTTGTCTGCAACACCCGTGGCTTATTCCATTTCAGAGGCCCAGGCCTAAGTAGCGAGACCGAAGTAATAGCTTTGATGTTTCAGAGAGCACCACAGAATATTCAAAACCATCCTCTCTATGCTCTCATTTTATTTCGAAACTGACATCTAGTGAAATAAGAAGTGATTTTACAAAGGTTGCACAGCAAGTTATGGGGCAGGCCTGGGTTCTTAGACTGTAGCTGCTGAATTAACCAGAATACATTTAGCACTAAAGACCTTTCCTCCAAATTAGAGGATGAGTTTTTATAGACGTCACAGGATCTATTTCTTTCTAAAGTTATATAGGAAAACATTAAAAAGAATAAAAGAATATTCATAAACTGGAACTTTACTCTACTTATGCAAATTCCACACCTTTGTTGGAAAAAGGGTCCAATTCTTTGGTATCCTCCACTCCATTTGCTAGAGAACAATTTCTCAGTGAAAATAATCCATCAACCTGTTGGAAACTTAATTAAAATATCGATGTCACATTTAAGAGTTCTATGCCAGTTTATCAAGTTTTAACAGATTGACAGTTTTAAGAATTATCAAAGTCTGTGAGAGAGTTTGAGAGAAGATAGGGATACAGGGGAAAGGATGCCTCCTTCCCCACCTGCTATTTTGCAGAATATCAAACTCTGAGAACAGGTAAAGGCAATAAATACCCCTCACTTTCATTTAGATTCACAAATTGTTCACACTTTGCCATAATTTGCATTTACTGAGAAAAATGGTTTGAAAAGTGATTTTAGTTAAAGTTTTCCTTTATAATTCATTTTCCCTTTAAGTTTCAAACTTATATTTTTATTTTTGGCTATTTTGAATCTGTGGAGAGGAGAAAAGGATGAAGAATCTAAGGGTATTGCTTATCTTCCATAAGATCAACAAAACTACTTCGAAATGTAGTTTTTTTCTTTCCTTTTCTTTTTTACTTTTCTGGCAAAGAAAAAAAAAGAAATTAATGTAAACTCCCCTGGAAATAGAAATTGTTTTAAAATATAAAAATGCGTACATGTAGGAAATATGTGCAAGGAGTTTTATTTTTTTTAAGATTTATTTATTCATGCATACAAGCTGGGGTACAGGCCAGAGGCATGGGGCGGTGAGAGGGTTCACCACAGACAGAGTGGGGAGCAGAACAGGCAGATCAGAAACACACTGCTGAGGGGAGCAGCGGGAGAGGCAGGAGAGGTCTGCTGCACCATGTGGGAATCTCCCTGGCTGTGTGTCAAACTCGCGTCGCCGCTGCCAACAGCTCCACAGCGCAGCGCTTAACCCGCTGAGCCAATAGGGAGGCCCCATGTGCAAGGAGTTTTTGAATTAAATTTATTTATTTATTTTAATCCAGATAATATTGGATACCCCCATCAGGTATCACCACTATACTGCACCCACCACCAAGTCACCTATAATTCAACACAATAGTCTGTGGTCTTTCCTTCTCTCTTTGTTGTAGGGAATATTTTTCCTCAGAGTTTTTCTTAAAGTATGTTGGTGAGAATATGTTTAGGGAGAAGGTCCAGGGAAGCTGGTGAGACTATCCCTCTGGAGTGTTCTGAGCTCCAAGTAACATGGTACGTCTGACAAGTACCTTCCTTGAGGAGTGAGGTGCTTTAGTTCATATCTGAGGAAGGAGGGCTGGTGTTCCTTCATGTGCTTTGCTTATGGAAACAGGACAATCAAGCAGAGTCGACTATGAGTTTCTCAGAAATGTGGCCATTAGTACCTTTACTTCAGCCCTTTGGAGTGATTTCAGTCAGGAATTGTAAACTCTACAAGGGGAGTCGTTCTTGCATTGACTGTACAGCTCAGAAAAGCTCCTAATCAGTGTCTTACACCAGTGGAAACGTAAACATTTGAAAACAGTGCTGGATGGTTATTTGTATGGAGGACTTTTACACTCCGGTCTCTGTTTTTCTTAGTTCAAGCTCCAGTAAATCACAGTCTGAACTGCTTGTTGCTTTGCCAGCAGATTTTCACCTCTATTGATCTCCAACGCTATTAAAATATTGGGAAAGAGTGACCCACAGAACCAAAAACACAACTGATCTGAACTCAGGACTACATTATGTGCTGAGGCAGGTTTTCTATTTGCTAAAATAAAGTGTAGGAGGAGAGGTTCTCACTCTGCACAGTCTACCAGGCTGCTGAAAGATTTCAGAGACAGAGGGCCCACCCAGCCATGTCAGGAAGTGGAGCATAAGGCTGAAGGGAGAGGGGGGAGAGGGAGAGAAAAGGGGGGAGTACTCCAGAAAGAATCCTTTGCTTTCTAATTTGTCACTAATTTTCTGAATGCTTTATATTTATACTCTATTTTGTCATTAAGTAAAGTTTCAGACGTGTTCAAACTGCTGAGGCTCTAGACCTATTTTGGCTCATGAACGGGCCTGCGCCTGTGGCACAGTGAAGTGGCTGGTCCATTGTATAATCTCATAGAGCTAGAGGATGAAATTATAAAACCAGTCACCTCTTAGAGTTTTGCTCTGATTATTATTGGATCAGGCGACTTGCCTTGTAAACATTAAAGCTGACTGCCAAATGGGTTCTGGCTAACAGGAGGCAGCCACAAGTACTATGGGGCACTAAGAGCCTGTTCTTCAAAAACCTTTGAGATTTGCTAGTTCTTTTCCCCCTTACTTTGGCAACCTCAGATCTTATGATGGAGACAGGCACATGCAGAGGAGGGACCCCCTGACCACTGGTTGATGCATCAGTAGTAACAAATAAATCTGTATCATGTTAAGTCACTGCAAAGTTGGCATATTCCACCCTTTTTAATACTGAAATTGCTTTACTGTTCGGTTTCTTTCTTTGTCCATTCTGTTTCTAACCTTTCTTGAGATTTCTTTTCATAGAGATTTTTGTTTTAATTTTAGCTAGTCCCATGTACTTACTCACCAGTATAGTCCACTATCTCTTGTTCCCCAACTAGGGATCTGTTCACAAGGAGCTCATCTGAGTTTCTTGCTTCCTTGCCTGCTCCTCCATGCTGCATTTCAGTTGCAACTAAACAAATCTAAGCCAGCAGTGGGCAGTGAGACAGAGGGACAGCTGCCCTGGTGGCCCACACATGGGAGGGTGGGGAACAGGAAACATGAAAATGTGACAAAGTGAAGAACACTATATGTATGAAAACTCCCCTCAAGAATGCTTTGATCCATGGTTTGTGAGGTCGCTAGGGGTGAGACCCTCAATAGGCACATTCTAGTAAAGACTGGTATGTCTCTCAATTGCTATCTAAGAAAAGGAGCATCAGAAATCAAAAGATAAATAGCAGATGGTATCACTTCTAAGTGGAATACAGAGAAACAAAACTAAGAGTCAGATAAACCCAAACCAGTAAGAGACCCCAGAAATAATACCATAGAATTGAGCCTGCCAGAGAGGGGGAGAACAATGGAGAAGAGGCACAATGGACTATGGTGGGGGACTTTCTGTGCCTTGCTGGTGGGTGTGGTGTGGTAGCATAAACCTGAATGGTGCCATCCTCTTCCTCTAAATCTTATGCATTGTTGTAAAACAATGTTATCTCAATTTAAAAAAAAAAAGAAGAAGAAAAGTAGCTTGCAGTCCTGAGAGCAGCTGATCTGCTCGGGATTAGAAAGGAGAAGCAAGAACTACCAGCCAGTCTTACCCACACCTACTTAAAGCTTAGCTCTCCTAGGAGAACACAGATAACAAATGGACTTGGTTTGAGCCTAGCCCTCATTACTGTGGGCCACTTACCCATTTGTTCACAATAAACCAAAGTAAGAAATGGAGCACCAGAGCTAAGCACTTCTAACTCACCCCTGTGATTGCAGGACCATAGGGACTACAGAGCAAATCTGAGCTTCCCTTTTGACCTTGTATTTATATCAGCTGTGAATCCCTTAGAAGCTAAGAGATAACAAAACTGTAACTACCCAGAGTCCGTAGGATTCATGCAGCCAGAATGACCTCCACTAATCTGTTGGACTAATCCTGTATTATTTTCGTTTTCCACTTGAGAACAAGGCAAGGTAAAATTAGAAGTGAGTTTTGTCCTTGGTGTCCCCTTCCTTAGCTCACAGTGTCCACCTTTCCTTCATGAAAGAGTGAGGCCTGTGGAATGCTCTTGCTATTCCAGTCACCTGTCGGGAGGGGTGATTTATAGATAAACAGACCCAGGCCCTGCTTTCCATAGTTCAGTCTATTGTAATCATTTTAGAAGCCCATAGGGATCTACTCTAGCACTACACTTCAGATTGGATTCACAATAATATGGTGTATTTTGGGAGTGGATAGTTAAGGATAACCTTTAATTGCAAAATATACTGACTTCATCCAATGTTAGAGGATTTCAGGTGACAGATGAGTGACAGGGTCATAGGAAGATGAGGATGGGTTCCCCAGGTCCTGCAAGTAGACCAGGACACCAATGTCCTTTGGAGACTGGCCCAATTTCAGGGACACGATGGTTACTTCTTGTATTTCACTGATCACTTACATAAGACCAAGCGTTGTTTTTGGAAGCTGTTTCATCCTTATCAACTTTGGCATGTGAGTTGAATTATGCAAAATAACCCTGGCCTCAGGGCTCCAAACTAAAAACTGTCATTGGCTCTCTTCCAGTGCAGTCTCATGGTGTTTGAAATTTTGGCAGGAGGTCTAGAGTGAAGAGTTTTTGCAAGGTAGTCACCTTAGATATCTCTGGTTAGATGGTATAATCATTGCCATACCTTTGGTAAATCAGGTAGCCTTTGAATCTAAAACATTTAAGGACAGTGGCAATGCCGATCAGTACAAATGTAGAAACTGAAGTCTTACCCAAATTGTCTTGGTTAAAAGGTATAAACACTTTCCCTCCCCAATCTAAGTAATGCTTATATAAAATAGGAAGGGAAAAACTGTTTTCAAGTGAAAAATCTTCAAACCAGATAACAGACTAAAGTGAAATTCCTCAGTATTTTGAAGCTAAACTGATGGATATGGGAGAAATTACTGAGCCAGATAAAAATAATTTGATAGTATAGCTTGTCGGAATCTAGGGATAAAATTGTGGTAAGACTATGTCATTTGTGGGGACTCCTTGGTGGCACAGGTGTAAGTCTCAGCACTATCAAGCTATCAAGTTATTGCCAGCCACTGCAGCATGAATTCGATCCTTGGCCAGGAAACTAACCCACATGGTGCAGCAGACCTCTCCTGTCTGCTGCTCCCCTCAGCAGTGTATTTCAGTCAATCCACCTGTTCTGCTCCCCACTCTGTCTCTGGTGAATCCTCTCACTCTCCCACACCTCTGGCCTACACCTCAGTTCTTGTATGCATAAATAAATAAAAATAAATCTTTTTTAAAAAATGGAGTATGTTATTTGTGCCAGTGGTTAAGTCTGCAAACAGATCATACACACACACACACACACACACACACACACACGAACCAGAAAGACAAGAAAAGAACCAGAAAGGGAAGATAGACTTGGGTCATTACTTATTTGTGATATTTCCACTGTTGAATTTCATGGTTCCCATAATACAGGACATGATCATTGCTCATTTTGTTTTTCTTTTTTAAACATCCTTGTTTATTTTTTCACAACATAGGATTTCTCGCAGGAAGAGTCACCAGAGTGCCCAGGGTGCTCCACTCTCCTCCACAGGGCTTTCCTCCCACCCTGCTCTCTACTTCTTCCCTTTTCCGGGCCTCTGCCCTGCCCCTCCTGAGTGTCTCAGATCTACAGTCTGCTTTCAAGGGTCAGTCTACAGTTCGTCTTTGTGGAATCCTTTGTTTGGTTTCTCTAGAGTCCTCATGTAAGTGCAGCTGGTGTTTACCTTTCTCCTTCTGACTCACTTAGAATAATTTTTTTCAGCTCCATCCATGTTGCCAAATATGGCATGAGGTTATCATTTTTGATCACTGAGTAGTATACCATTGTGTATATAGACCACACTGTCTTGATCCACTCATCTGTTCTGGTGCATTTAGATTGTTTCCATATCTTGGCTATTGTAAATACAGCTGCTATAACACAGGAGGACAGGTTTCCTTTGTGACTATTTAACCAATTAACCATGTAATTCTGTTACAGGGCAGGAGAGGGGCACCCTGAAACCCCAGACCTGCCCTTGTTCTAAATGGGTTCTGCCATCCACCGCATCAATGCAAAACATATAGGACCTTTTGTGGAAATAGACTTTAATACAACTAGAAAGGGCAGAGAAGACAAAGAATATATTTTCTAAGTCAATCACCCATTGTTAACCAACTCCTCGTGGGTACAAGTCCACCCAAAAGGGATTGGCCCAAAGTAAGTCTCAAAAGTCTGCCACAAGTCTAGAAAAGTTTTTAGCAGGGACCCACACACAAGGGTCAGAAACAGCCAGACAATTCTGGGAGGAACCAAAATACCTTAAATACCTTTCGGTAGGGACCCATCCAAAGGGTCAAAAACAGTCAGACAATTCTGAGAGGAACAGAACAAAATCAAAACCAAAATCAACACAGCCATCATTAACTTCCCCACGCGTCTCTCACCCATATCTATTTCAATCAGTCCAGGCCAGTGCAGCTTCTTTACTAGTCTCTCTGCTCCTTGGGCCTCTTCTGGCTTTCCATCCTTCTCCATCTCCTCCTGTCTTCTGTCTGTGTTCTGTGTCTCCTCTGTGTGTGTCCTCTGTGTGATCTGTCTCTCTTCTCAAGCTTCTTATATCTTGCTCAGTTCCACCCTACCTTGGGTGGGACAGGGAACCTGGGAAACACCCTTTCTCCTGGGGGCCACCCTGTTAGAATTCCAGCGAGATATACATGACAAATGGATCCTGTGAGAAAGGAAACAACTGATAGTAAATAAATTTCAGAGTGTTTTTCATAAATTTCAAAAATAGCAATCCTCATGTAATTGTTCCAGAAATAATTCTGCTTGAACATTTACAAGGTACTCAGAGTAAACACGTAATACAGGCATGAAGTGGCTTAGTGCATTCACTAACAGAGGAATTGTAAGGAATGTAATTATCACGGTCATATCTTGTATTGTTTAAAACAAATGAAAGTAGCAGTAGGATGGTTTAGTAATTTTGTTATTGCTGTATAACAAATTACCCCCAAACTTAGTGGCTTAAAAGAATGCACATTAACTCAAAGTTTCTGTAGGAGAAGAATAAAGACCTATTAACAGGGTGCCTGTGGTTCAAGGTCTTTTCTGAGGCTCCTGTCATCTCCAGGCCAGATTTGGGCTGAGGAACTTGCTTCCTGGTTCACATTCCTTAGAAAACTGCGCCTGTGTCAACTCAAGTGGGCTTCACCTCAGGGTTTCCTCATGCCATGGGCTCTGGCTTCCAAGGCTGAGACATTTCAGAGACAGCAACAGGAATGCCCGAAAGA
This sequence comes from Scalopus aquaticus, assembly GCA_004024925.1. Classification (NCBI taxonomy): domain Eukaryota; kingdom Metazoa; phylum Chordata; class Mammalia; order Eulipotyphla; family Talpidae; genus Scalopus; species Scalopus aquaticus. The sequence goes on from PVIJ01008111.1 coordinate 43,395, forward strand.
GACACTTTAGAATCTTTCTGACCTCCTCTTAGAAGTAGAATCCCATCACTTCTGCTCTATTCGCTTTGTTAGAAGCATGTCAAAGCAGAGGATGTGACTACCGGGAGGTGGGCTCTTTGGGATTATCTCAGTATCTGCCTACCATAGCTGACAGGAGCCTGGATTCTGGAAGAAGCAGGTGACCTTGATCTGTGTGCCTCAACTGCCTTATCTTCAAGAAGGGGGTGATAAAGTACTGACCTCCTAGGGCTATTAATGAAGAGCAAATGAGTGTTTACACACTGGGTGGCACCAAATAATCCTTACTAAAGTTTTAGTTGTTATTACAAGGGTTTAGTTGTTACTACAAGCTGTTATTACAAGGGTTACAACTTTGAGTTACTGTGCATTATTTTAAGCCGCTAGTTAATGTGCATTATTTTAAGCCGCTAAGTTTGGGGATAATTTGTTATATAGCAATAATAGAATTACTAAACCATCCTACTACTACTTTCATTTGTTTTAAAACAATATAAGATATGACCATGATAATTGCATTCCTTACAATGCCTCTGTTAGTGAATGCACTAGGTTTGAGAGTGTTAAGGGATAAAAACAGGAAGGCACTGTATTTTAGTGCATTATCCACAGAGAGGTGGCAATGAAGGAAAAATAAAGTAGTTCAAGATCAAGAATGGCAGAATTCTTTTTTTTTAATGATTTATTTATTTATAGATACAAGAACTGAGGTGTAGGCCAGAGGTGTGGGGTGGTGAGAGGATTTGCCAAAGACAGAGTAGGGAGCAGAACAGGCAGAGTGACTGAAACACACTGCTGAGGGGAGCAGCGGGCAAGACAGGAGAGGTCTGCTGCGCCATGTGGGAAGCTCCCTGGCTGGGGATCGAACTTGTGCTGCAGTGGCTGCGGATAGCTTCATAGTACTGAGACTTAACCTGTTGCACCACCAGGGAGGCCTCAAGAATGGCAGAGTTCTTAATCCCTTCTCCAGCTGAGTGTAGCTAGAGCTCGCTCCCCTCTTCTGGCAGGAACCTCAGTTGAAAGAGAACTCTGGACTGGATGAACTAAAACTCTCACTGTGAAAAGCTCTGTTAAGTTGAAATTCTCAGAACCGGAGGAGCAGCTGCTTTGTCCTGTTTCTGTTGGCCCCTGTCATTGTTCCTGAGGAGAAAGTAAGGCTGGGGGAGTATCTTGACTTTGCCCTTCAGAAAAAATATATTTGAGAACTGTCTATTTTAGCCCAAGGTTACAGAATTCCAATAGAACTGAAGTCAAAGTAAACATATCTTTGCAAGTCATTATTGATTTTAGGGTACAGCTATGCCTCCCCACCAGACCTGACAACCATTATTATATAACATTCATTACACATTATCAAGGTAAAAAATAAAACATTATGACTGACTTAGCAGATGGATTTACTTAACGGAGAGAGTAAATGAAGATGGATTGTGATACAGTGGTTTCTAGATACCTTGATCTTGCTTCAGATAAAATAAGTCTGTGTCACCAATAAAAATGTCTATATAACATCAGTGTGTTAATCAAAATGTGGCAGGCAAGAGCAATGGAATATTATTGAGCCTTTAAAGAAATGAAATTCGGACAAGTTATACCACATATGCACATTGTGCTAAGTGAAATAAGCCAGTCATAAAAAGGCAAACATTGTATATGATTCTGCTTTTATGTTGCACATAGAATAGCCAAGTTTATATAGAATAGGAAAAAAGAAAGAAAAAAAATGAAGTGGTGTTGGATAAGAGGTCTAGAACTTTGGTTTTGTAACAAGAACAGACTTCCGGCACAATGTGAATATACTTAACATTACTGAACAGTGCACTTAAAAATGGCAAATTTTGTTTTGCATATTTTATCATGATTAAAAAAAATCCACTGGGTCACCAAAGTTTTGGAAACTTGCTGTTGTCAGAAAACAAATCTATGTGTTCATAAATTAGTGTAGCTATTAGACTAGATGACCTTTCAACCTGGATGCTTACAAACAAGATGACAGCTATTAACCCAGATGTGTGATTTTTAATATTTTCCCCCATATTTTCTACAGTACACATAGAAAATGTTACTTATTTAGGCACATAGGGGTAACAAGAAGAGCCTACTTGAAGCTGGAACCTAGGACTCCAGCTGTTCTAGTATTAAACCTGTTTTCCAAGTGCCAAGGGTTGTGATTTCGAGTCACCTACTCACAGCACAGCCGCCGGGAGCTTTTCTGTACAGCAGCTGTTCACGTGATATCACCAAATTTGATGACTGATTCCAGAGATGACAAAGCAGTTTGTGTAACCGGTAGCTCTAAAGGCACAGAGCAGTTCTCTTCAGGTTTTTGTTGCTTGTAGCCTGTTGATTTTATCTGCAAAGACTTGAACATCACAGGCCATGTATAATAAATAACAATTGCTGCTATTAGCTGTTCTTAGATGCTCGTCAAGAGAGGGACTATATTGAAAATAAAAATAAACATTAATTGGGCCTCCCTGGTGGCACAAGGGGTTGAGTCTCAGCACTATGACGCTATCAGCAGCCACTGCAGCATGAGTTTGATCCCCGGCCAGGGAGCTTCCCACATGGCGCAGCGGACCTCTCCTGCCTGACCCGCTGCTCCCTTCAGCAGCATCCTTCAGTAGATCTTCTTGTTCTGCTCCCCACTCGATCTCTGGTGAATCCTCTCACCACCCCACACCTCTAGCCTACACCCCAGTTCTTGTGTGCATAAATAAATCTTTTTTTAAAAAAAGAACAAATTATAATTGCTTATTAAAGTAGATAAACTCCCAAACCTGAGGGATTAATTTTAGTACTCAGTAATACTTTGGGATACAAATATTAACTGCTTTTGAAATAGTTATTTCTTTTCTTTTCCAAATTATGTTTATTAAGGTAAAGTAAGTTTACATCTTTGTAACTGCTTCTGGACTTACAGGTTCAGACCGCTACAAATGTATATTTTCACATTTTTCCCAGTGTCCCAAAAAATTGCCACTAGGTCCTATTGGGTTCCTGCCCTCCAAGACTTTGACCCTACCACTCTCCCAATCTTGTTGGCTCAGTTTTGCAGTCAGATGTTGAGTTTATTATTGGTTTGGTTTTGAGTGACACTTTGTTATGTTTATATTCAACATATAAATGAGACCATCTGCTATTTGTCTTTCTCCTGACTTATTTTGCTTAGAATTATCCCCTCCACTTCTATTTATGTTGTAGCAGATGGCAGGAGTTCATAGCTGAGTAGTATTTTTTTTTATAGCTGAGTAGTATTCCTCTCTCTCTCTCTCTCTCTCTCTCTCTCTCTCTCTCTCTCTCTCTGTGTGTGTGTATATATATACCATATTTTTTTCTGATGCACTTCCCTGTCCTTGGAAACTTAGGCTGTTTTAACAGTTTGACTATTGTAAATAGGACTGCAATGAGCCTAGAAGTATATAAATTTCTTTAAATTAGTGTTTTTATAATATTTGGGTAGATACCTAGGAAAGGAATATTTTGGATCATATGATAGATGCAGTTTTTAATCTTCTGAAAAACTCTATATGTGTTCCATAGGGGCTGAACCGGTTTATTTTTCCATCACAGTGTAAGATTTCTTTTTCTCCTCATTCTTGCCAATATTTGTTTCTGACATTTTGATATGGGTCATTCTCATCTCAGATGTGAGTTGTTACCTCACTGTGGTTTTGATTTGCATTTTTCTGATGATAATTGATTATGAGCATTTTTTCATGTGCTTATTGTCCATTTTATATATTATTTGAAGAAGTGTTTATTTAACTCTTCTGCTCATTTTTTGATTGAGTCATTTGTTTACTTTTTGTTGAATTGCATGAGTTCTTATATATTTTGGATATCAACCCTTTGTCAGATATGTTATGTGCCTGATTTCTCTAGCTAGGACTTCTACCATATTAATCGTAGTAGTGAAAGTAGACCCCCTTGTCTTGTACCAGTTATTAGAGGAAAAGCTTTAAACTTTTTCACTATTGAATATGATGTTGGCTGTGGGATTGATGTCTATGTTCTTTATTTTGTTGAGGAATGTTCCATCTATCCCTGGTTTTTTTGAGGGTTTTTATCATGAATGGATGTTGAATCTTATTGCTTTCCGCACATATATTGATATGATCATATGATTTTTAACCTTTCTTTTTGTCGATGTGATGATTTATATTGATTGATTTTTCAGATGTAAAACAATCTCTGTGTCCCTCAGAGCTGTGTAATATTTTACAAAAGAGAAATGAATTGTCTAGACTTTCATTGATAGTAAGTTTCAGGATAACAAAGATTCATTTTTCAGTCATTTTCTTTCTCCTAAGCTGCATACCACGTTGTTCTTATGGAAATCCGTATGAGATATGGACTATACAGAAATAAACAACTTCAGAGTCCAGAGTACCCAGATGCCCAAAAATAGATGCTTGGATTAAGAAGATGTGGTACATATACACAATGGAATACTATTCAGCATTCAAAAAAGATTAACACATGCAATTCGCAGCAGCATGGATGGAGCTAGAAGGGATCATACTAAGTGAAATAAGCCAGAAAGAAAGAGAAAAATATCGAATGGTTTCACTTATAACAGGAATATAGGATAATCAAATAAGAAAGAGACATTCAGCAAGGGAGGGGGAGGGAAAGGGCTCAAAATGGGGGAGAAAAGAGCACAAGGGACTTTGGTGATGGTTCACGGGTGAATTGGTGGTGGGTAATCTATGGAGAATACACAATAATGTAAAAAATATGATTAATAATAAAAAATGCTATATTTAAAAAAATAAACAACTTCAAAAGTATAATCTGATGAGCTGATTGCCATGATGTTAATCTACTAGAACTTAATGAAAAATAGGTTAAAGCATCTGAAGTAATGGGACTCACTGTTTTTATTGGTTACTTAATGGATTCAAATTAGTATTAAGATCAAAGAAAGATAGAGTTTTATCCACATTCTGGTCTCCATTTCATCTTGGGTTAATCTTATACTGTCCACTCATTATGTGAAATAGGTATTTTGAAAATATATCTCAAGTAAAGAGGACCAAAGTTGTTTCTCTACTGATGTGTTAATAGAATTAATAATTTTTGTCTTTGTTATTTTCACCTTGAAAAGGTTCAGTTTTCAAAGTTTATAAATTGGCTTACACACCAAAGTAGCTATACTTATATCTGTTAGAACAAAGAGATACTGTAAGAGGTGAAGTGTGTGTTTGTGTGTATATTAGAAAGCTTAGAAATAGCAAACATTTTGTCACTGAAGAGCTATAAAGTCTCCAAAATCAACATAAGCCAATAGATTGTCTGGACCCAACAGCCAAGATCAAGGCCATTTATTGATGACTAGACCTTGAACGTATTTATTAAGGTTTTTTTTTAAGTACTACAGTTATTTGGGAACATTGAAACCAAACTGTACTTGCACGTAACCTTGATCCTTTGTGTAGTGTACTTCTTATGTTTACGCTGAGGTTGCTCTTTATACTTAAGTTTTTGAGAAATGGTATTTAAAAATTAAATTGATGTTGTAGCAACACTTTCATTTAGAACCTAAACCACTATGTAATTTATGCAAGAAAATGTTACTGACAATTTCTAAGGAAGATAAATTCTAATGAATGAGCTACCCACCTTTTTCTACTGAGGACTACAAATACTTTGGCTCTGGATTTAAATTTATGATTAAAGACTGAAAGAGGTAATTGGCTCAACTTTGGGTCAGAATTTGGAATTTTAGGAATCACTAACATGCAAACATGGGACAGGGAGTTGATGTGAGAGCTTAAACCTGGGAATAAAGCATGGAACAATGTGGGGAAAAAAAACCCCTAGGGATTGACGGTGGAAAATTTTTTGAAAATATAGTGTTGAGTGTTCTATTACAATTGTTTGTATTGCACTAATATTTGCTCCTTCTCTTTAATCTCCTCTTATTAAAATTGCCTGCCTATAGAGAGGAGGTCTTGTATGCAGAACTTTGTTTCTTCTGGACTTTGCTTTATGGGAGGTTAGAATGGGCACTAAAGCCACCGACAGGGTGTAAGTTCAACATCTGTGTCAATGTAGTATACAGAATAGCAACTACTTATGAGGAGCAATGGGTTAACTGTTCATAAATTTAAGTAGAAAGAAGGAGGCTGGGACAAAGATGTTCATGAAAATAAAGTGAACATGGAGGAATGCTGAGAACTTTTTACTTTCTCAGCACATGGAATGGGAAGTTAGAGACAATCGCTTATAAAAAAAAATTAGCAGGGAGGGAAACCACAGATACTTCTGTTAGAAATATTCTGTTTCTCTTCTCTCTCTACTCTTCTTTTCCCTTAACAAATTCTTTCTTTGGGAGGGAGGCAGTTAGCAAATACATAATTTATATAAAGTTTAATTTTATCACGATTGGGAGATATTAACATATATTTAATTTTGTAGATGAAGATACTAGAATTCCTAGTCACTTTTCCAGGACTGAGTGGCAGAGCTAGGGATTAAATTGAGGTAAGACTCCTATGTTTATTTCACTAGGAAGTGAAAAGGACTCCCCTGAAATCACTGAAAACCATATTTGCTTACACTGGGGGTGGGGAGAACCTTTGATGACTTATGCTCTAGAAAGCTCAGTTGCCATAAACTAGTGACTTACTATTGATTCAAATTCCTAAAGAAATAAGTAGGAGATTTAAGAGGAATGAATGACCTTTGCCATATTATCATTTTCATTTAATTTTTAAATACTGATTCTTCATTAGAGTCAATTTTCTTGGGTAAATATGATCCAAGAAATAGTTCTTTTCATAAAAATTGTGGGAGTTGAAAAATAAGTATGGGAAAAATTTACTTGTAAGTGAGGACCAAATGGGAGAGAATGACAAGTAGTCGGCAATCAAATGAGAGTTGAGTAAAATACTCAAAAGTTATATACACATTAATACAGAGAACAGATTTTTTTTTAAAGATTTATTTATTTATGAACACAAGCTGGGGTACAGGCCAGAGGTGTAGAACGGTGAGAGGGTTCGCCAGAGACAGAGTGGGGAGCAGAACAGGAAGATCATCGGAAATACACTGCTGAGGGGAGCAGCGGGCGAGGCAGGAGAGGTCTGTGGGTGAGGCAGGAGAGGTCTGCTGCACCATGTGGGAATCTCCCCGGCCAGGCGTCGAACTCTCGAGAGGGTTCACCAGAGACAGAGTGGGGAGCAGAACAGGCAGATCATCAGAAATACACTGCTGAGAGGAGCAGCTGGTGAGGCAGGAGAGGTCTGCAGAGCCATGTGGGAATCTCCCCGCCCAGTGTTGAATTAGCGTTGCAGCTGCTGATAGCTCCACAGTGCAGCACTTAACTGCTGTGCCACCAGGGAGGCCCAAGAGAGAACAGATTTTAATCTCAATCACATCTGAAAAATTAAAGATAGAGGTCATAATGAGGGTTATAGGTTTAGTTAAGAAGTTAAAGAAGACTTTCGGACAATTAAGAAACAGAGCTCAAAGTGGGGAGAAAATTGAGAATGGACACCTGAGGAAATGCAAGCATTTACACAACAGAAGCAAACTTTGGTTCAGATTCTACTGAAGAGCATTCTGAAAGAAATATGAAGGCACAGTAAGGGAAGGAACATTCAAGGAGAAAAAAGTCTCTTCCTTATATTCCTTAGCAGTGAGAGGAGGGGAGCTAAGGGAAGGGAAGGGGGGAGAGTGAGAGAGAAATTAAGAGATAAGGAATAATGAATGAATGAATGAAAACAAACCATGCAGGATTAATTTAAGAAATAAACAATGAAATAGATTATAAACTGTCAGTAAGGAAAAAGAGATACTGTTCTAAATGAAAAATCACAAGTGCAAAGAGGCAGGGATTGTTTAATTTTTTTAGTGAGAATATGGCCCAAAGGGAATGAATAATTATGTAATCAGAGTACTCAATGGCATAAAGATAACAACAGACAATTTCATATAGAATCCTCATGATAAACACACAGAGAAAAAAAGAATTACAAATGGAAAAAAGTAATAACTTTTTTGTCTCTTTAAAAAAATTATTAAATATATACACATATTTTACATCATTGTTCATTTTTGTACAATGTTTGATTTCTCTTCTCAGGTGTAGTCCCTGTAGAATCCCCACCACAAAGTCATCTGTGAACCATCACCATAGTCCCTTGTGCTCTTCCCTCCCTTGTTTTGATCCCTCTCCCTGCCCCTCCCATGCTCTATATCTCCAATTTATAATTCTCCTGCTAGCTTGCCTTTTTTTCTCCTACCCCTTGTTTGGTTTCCCTATATACCTCCTAAAAGTGAAACCATCTGATATTTTTCTTGGAAAGAAGAAATAAAGTAAAAGTTTAAAACACTGAGGAACAAAAGAGATATTAAAAGAAGAAAAATAGAATAGGTCAACTGTTAACAGAAAAAGTGCAGCAGTTAGTTATTGAACTATGCATTATCTCATATAACCCCCATTAGCTATCAAACATAGGTAAAATAAAATAAGGTCACTAAAGCACAGGGTTTAAATACATTGATTAGATGGTAATTAGTGGTCAGGTGGCAAACCTAGGCCTGCCTCCAAAGCCATTGTTAATATTATTTGAAGACTTCAATAGGCACTAAAAAGTGAGTATTTCACCATAACCAAAAACATTACACACTTCATAAAATTAATGCTAATTTTCATTATCCCCAGTCCATATTTCATAAGTTGCCCTCAATATGGCATTAACCATTATTCTATTCAGATCAGGATTTAGTTCAAGTCACAGCATGTTGGTTGTATTCTTTATCTGTACTCCCTTAATAGAAAAGAACTTCTTTTCATTATTGTACTCTGTCCTGTAAAAACATTTCATCTTCTGATTTGTTGGATTATTTCTTTGTTACAACTCTGTTGTAACTTAGTCTTTTACATGTTTCCTGTAAACTTAAGTTTACCCACAAAGACTTCACAAATTCAAGTGTTTTAGTTGACATCTTAGGTGATAATACATACACAATAGGCAGTCTACAAGAAGTGCTGGTTTTTTCACCATTATCAGTGTTTAGTTTGATCAATGAAATAGGATGATGATGGCCTAATTTTCCACTGTACAGTTACAGCCTCAATTCTCTTCCTTCATTGTACAGTTATGATTTTCTCCTTGTGATGAGAGTGTAATCTTTTCTTGATGTTATTTGGGAAACCTACATACAAAATTCATATTTCAATCAATCAATAAATCATCTAATAATTTTAGTATCACTGATAATCCTTGCCTAAATTAGTAATATTAGGATCTGCAAAATGGTGCTTTTCTATTTCCACTTATCATCATCATCTTTAGGAGCTAGCATTTTGTAAAGTAAAACTGTACATTTTGTAAAGTAAAGTTTGTACTTAATCAATTGGGGCAACTAGTTGTTAGAAATATAGGTCTTACTGTAAAGGCAGGGTAAGGGCATAATACTTCCTCTACTCACCAGTAAGGATTTGGTTTAATGGCTACTTCAAATGATGACAAGAAGCTCTTAATGATTCATTTGAAAGTCTTATAGAATTTCATAGATAGACACAATGTATTTCAGTTAATTTTTACCTTGAAGCTCAAATGATGCCACATTAGGCCAGTGGGGACTATATTAACTTGTTTATTGTGCCTTTTGATACGATCTTCTTGGTCTTTGAAATTTTCTTTAGTTCAGTCACAAAATAACATAAACTCATCTTGTATTTCCTTTTCCCATACCTGGAATGATCCATTTCAAGGAACCTTGGCTACTTTTAGTGGGGATTAAAACTGAAGATCAAAATGTGGCTAGCATTAAGTAGGTTTATTATTTACTTAAATTGTAGTCCTATGGTAAATCTTTCTAACTGGACATTTTTTGTAACTTTTTTTTGCATAATTAAATATCTTTGTCATTTTTAAATGGCTGAGTAATATTCTATAAAGTCACTATAATTTCTCTTAAATAGGTCTGTATATGTGTGTGTGTCTATACATATATACACATATTTTACATATAAACATTAAACCTAGGAAAATTTTACCGACCTGGAGATTTTTCATTTACTTTAATATGTTTGTTAATTCTCTTTTTTTCTGTTATTTGACAGATATTGTTATACTAAAAATATTTTTAATAAGAATTTTCAAATTGTCTTTGTGGCATTTGGTTTTGGAATGTCAAACCAAAAGCAGGAGAATAAGCCACATAAGCTGTATTTTCTCTGGATTTACTTATTGGTTTCCATTGAATTGTATCATTTTCCCATCTTTAACTACATCATAACATCTTTAGACACATAAATTGGTCAATTTAAGTTTGTGAAAAAGAATCAGAATTAAGAACTAAAGGACTGGGGGCCTCCTTGGTGGCGCAGGGGTTAAAGTCTCAGTACTATCAAGCTATTGCCAGTCACTGCAGCATGAGTTCCATCTCTGGCCAGCAAGCTGACCCACATGGCACAGCAGGCCTCTCCTGTCTTGTCCGCTGCTCCCCTCAGCAGTGTATTTCAGTAGATCCATCTGTTCTGTCCCCCATTCTGTCTCTGGTGAATCCTCTCACCCCCTGCACCTCTGGCCTACACACCAGTTCTTATATGCATAAATAAATAAAAACAAATCTAAAAAAAAAGAACTAAAGGACTGAGTTCTAATCTCCTTATTCGGGAAATGAGAACATTGGAACCTGCAGAATTGGTGGTAGAGGCATGACGGGGAATTTGGAATATCCTATTCTTATGCCATCACTTCATTTTAATTTAACAATTCTGCCATTCATGTCTCTGCTAATGGATCTGGTGATTGCAAAGTTGCATGCACAAATTTGGAAGAGGGCAAGGTAAAGAATTCATTGGGGTGAGAACTAATAATTGCAAAGAAAGAAACAAGAATTGAAATCTGAGAAATCAGAAATAAGGCAAGAAAAACAGGAGGGGCTCTGGCTGGGTAGAAAAAAAAGAAAATGAATTAAGAAATAAATTTTATGGCAGTGCATTAAAACAGAAAATTCATTTTTGAGGGAGATAAGACCGTTAGTGAGGCATTAGTGACCCTTAGTGACTATTCCAGGGAGAATGGTCACTGGGAACTAAATTAAAGAGATGAACATGTGAGGGCCTCCCTGGTGGCGCAAGGGGTTAAGTCTCAGCACTCCGAAGCTATCTGCAGCCACTGTAGCACAAGTTCGATCCCTGACCAGGGAGCTTCCCACATGGCGCAGCAGATCTCTCCTGTCTAGCTCCCTGCTCCCTTCAGCAGTGTATTTCAGTCAATCTGCCTGTTCTGCACCCAACTCTGTCTCTGGTGAATCCTCTCACACCTTGCCCCACACTTCTGGCCTACACCTAGCTCTTGTATCTATAAATAAATAAATCTTTTTTAAAAAAGAGATGAACATTTGAATAATGTTTACATATATCACACTGAAACCCCAAGGCCTAATGCATAGACACTATCAGTAATTTTTGCAAATAATGCACTTGACATTATTATGATTCTGAAAATACTAACTATACTTAGTCAAATATTCCTTATCTATACTGTAGGAAGTTAGAAAAGCAATGTTAAATTATATTGACGTGTGGATAACTCCTAATTCTTATTTTAATAAATAACTTTTACCCATTTGATTAGAAAAGCTAAGAGAAAGATAATGACGTAAATTCTTTCCCAGGTACCACATGCCCTTTGGTAGAGATAATAATTAGTAACTAAATTCCCACACACAATGTCCTAAAGTTAACTTGTCAAAGGTAACTCCTAGATTTCGTATTAGTCTCAGGAGCACATTGATCTTTGTAAAGATTAGCAAACCGTGCCTAAGTTCAACTGATGTGATACACATTGCCAGATGATGACATATGAAAAAAAAAACAAAACATTCTTCACTAATTGCTTTAGTTCCTGTTTTTCCTCCTTAAATACAAACTAACGGTAAGATAGAAATGTAGTTCTTCCCTCTTTTAGATCCTGGGCTATCTTATAATATTGGAGTAATTTTGTGAAGGAAATTAAATTGTACTAAACAATAGAACTTTTAACGTTGTTAGTATCTGCCAAACAATGCTGCCTACTACAGTAATCTCTTATATTGAAGATAACTGTCTTCCTTCCCTCTCGTTCCCCAGATGTCATAATATGCAAGATTTTTAAAAGACTGTATTAAATAATCATATTTTAGATTCTGGCTTAAAGTTGAATAGGAATATCAGATTCTTGCAGTAAATCAATGCAAAAAAGAATTTGATATTCATATCTCCAGTTAAAAATGAAAGATAATATATTTTTATAGAAATAGTGCCACACCCCTTCAAATATTCATTTTCTGTTATATCATTCTTGATATAATAAAATTGTTAGGAAGACAGAAAACACTGAGGGAAAATATAACAAAACACTGAACTTCTTAGCACATCCCACTCAAAAGAGTTAAATAGAACCCAAATAACCAAATCATTATAAGTTAACAACATTTCACTTGAGGATGGTTTTGGCAGTAATGCTAAGAACAATCACATTTGATGATTATCCTTTAGGATATCATTTAGTGTAATGAATGTTACTCAAAACTCTGACTCTTCACTGTATTTGTTGAATATCCTTTCAAAAACTACCTAAATTTTGTCAATAATCTATAAAATGAGTATCATGGAATCTTTGTTTGTACACTGCAGATGATGACCAAGAAATGAGATGATGTTCACCACACTGCAGGACAATGGAAATGGAGCATACCCAGAGGGAGTCAGTCAGTGTCTCTACTTACAACGTGATACTCCTCAAGTCTAACATTTCCCTCCCATAAAATAATGGGGTAACATTTATTCTGTCTATCTCCTACAGTTTTCATGAACTCATCCTGTTCACATTTGCCTCTTCTCGCTACATATTTTAGGAGGGAGAACGTCCTCTTCCAAGTAGAGTTCCCAGTGAATCAGAAAGTTTTGGAAGTAATATTTACAAGTATATGTGGGGAAGAGACCTGAAAAGAGAAAAGCAGGAGAAATAAGAATGCAACAGAGAATTGATGTGTTGGTTGGAGATTTAGAGGTATATTAACAAAACAAATCACTACCACCACCATTGCCCCAACATGGCATAACATGAAGATTTTTAGATATTTTACATAGCCTATGAGCAAAGGTAAACACTGGCTATTTTTTTTATAACAGAATAATAATGAGGAAATAGCCAAACAGACATTTAAATGCAGTTATTTAAGTAAAATCTTAGTCTTGATTAGAAAATCATCCATAAAGTTCAAATTAGGGGATCTATTTACCTTAAGAAATGAAAAACTTAGGTTATAAAATTTAAAAGCCTCTGAAAATGCAGATATATCATTTTATATTCACTGATGGATTAAATTAAAGCAATTCCTCTTATTTAAAGATAATATATAGAAGGGGAAAATATATATTTTGTGCTCATCTAGAAGTGTTTTGGATCTGAGGAAGTTACGTCATTTGAATACAAGCCATGTACTCACTGAGTCTTGGGTGTGACCTGGAAAAAATCTTGCATCTTTGTTATTTTTGTTACCCCTAAAACAAAAGGATTAAGATGCATGTGGATTCTGTGCAATTCTGTGTTAAAAGTTACCACTTATTTGAAGGACTTCATATAAAGAACCTCTGATCACTTATAGTTAATAAGCTTTTAGTGCCATTTTTAATGTCAAGTATACTTAAGATTTGTATTCATGTTAAAAATCCATTGCAAATTTAAAAAGTACTAATTGGATATTTTAGCACATATAGAAAGGTGTTATTAACATCAAAGTTAAGAGAATTTTATCTCATTTTCTGAAAAATAACTTCAAGAAAACCAATGAACGATAGGCTTGTACATCGCCACATCTGTTTTTTAAAGATTATTTGGAAATCTGTAACTCCAGGGCATTTCTGCCTTCTTTGCTTGCGTGGAAGATTGGGTAATGGGGTTAATTTAGAGAACAGAACAATGTAATGACTAGTGAGAATTTTCTTTGTAAGGTCAATCAAACAGAGAGTATGGCCAAAGTCAACAACTCCTTAAACTAGTTTGATTTCAAAAGCACAAGTAATGTATGATTAAAAACACTAGTATCATCTGAGTTTCTGCAGCTTTTCAGTTAAGAAATATGTTTACATGTATTTAGCACACTTTGCTTTAGTTATTAAATTTCATTATATAACTTTTCACACTTTTAAGGTATCAAAGTAACAAATGATGAAATATTATAGTCTAAGATAAATATCAATGGCTAACATTAAAAGGCTACACATATTCTAACTGACATAAAATCTATTCAAAATTATGAACAATGAAATTACATGACAAGTGATATGCATGCTTTTCTGAGTAATCAAATTGAACTTAACGGGTTAAGGGGCTTTTACTTTGTCTTCATCATGTTCTGACTTTTCTTCAAACTTCCAGGGTCTTTATAATTCTAACACCCTCTACTGGGATTCAGAAAACTTCCAGGTATTTCACACATTGCTGCTTTCACAGGAGTGCATTCCTTAACCCTCTTCACCCCAATTTTGAATTTCCCCTGGGAAACTGCCAGGACTATTCACTTATTTAGTTATTGCTACCACTCTTGGAAATGAACAAAGGCAGATGCTTCTAGAACACTGCCTTTTTTCCTTCCTTTAAAACCCAACCAAAATATGCTATTTTTTTTCTATCAATAGCAGTAACCCTGTTTGCACTGGCACTATTTTAACTCTCTCACCTTAAAAATGCTCAAATCATTCCATTATTAATTAGCTGATTTATTACTTAGTAACCATTTACTGAGTGATTCCTACATGTAAGATCTTTTTCTAGGCTCTAGAGATAGGCTCTGTAGAGATACAGCAATGGTTAAGAAAAATCCCTGTTTCCAGGAATTTACACTCTGAGAAATTGGAGGAAAGGAGAAATACAGTCCTCATGTTAGCAGTTGGGTACAAAGTGAAACAATATAAAACATCAGGTGTTGCTTATGTTACAATAAACAGGGTAATGTGATTGAGGGACAAAGGGATGATTTCAAACTGAGGCATCAGGGAAAGACTTCCTGAAGAAATCCCATTTTTAAAAAAGATTTTTTTATGCATACAACTGGGTGCAGGCTAGAGGTGTGTGCGTGGGGGGGGGGGGGCTGACAGTATTTACCAGTGACAGAGTGGAGAGCAGAATAGGCAGATCGACCGAAATACACTGCTGAGAGGAGCAGCCGGCGAGACAGGAGAGGTCTGCTGCGCCATGTAGGTCAGCTCTCTGGCCCTGGGGATTGAACTCCTGCTGCAGTGGCTGGCAATAGCTTGATAGTGCTGAGACTTTAACCCCTGTGCCACCAAGGGAGGCCCTGAAGAAATCACGTTCAAGCTGAGGTCAGAATGACCAAAAGTAACCTGCTGCTGGTGTTCTTAGTAAACCCTCAATAAATGCTAAGCCCAAGCAGCTGTCTCTAAGATTAGGTACTTCTTGCAAACGAATCATACATATGCTTAATATAAAAGAATGTAAAGTCAGCTGAATTTGAGTTGCCTAGAATACAATGTATATACTATTTCAAACAGTAACATCTACATACAATATGAACATTTAAGTGTCCAAATACACTTGGATTGGGAACACCACACACACACACACCCCCAGAACACTACCCAGCTGTCAAAAAAGATAAACTCTTGCCATTGTGGCAATCTCTCTCACCCTTTGTCCCAACAACCTCTCCTCCCCTCAGTAGCTTTAATTCTTGTTTTGGCATAGTTTTGCAGTTCCTTTGTCTCTCTATAGTCCACATGAATGAAATGACCAGATACTTGTCTTTCTCCTGACTTATTTTACTTAAGTCCCTCCATTTCCACCCATGTTATCACAATGGCAAGATTGCTTTTGGTTGCAGTTACTTAGAATAACTCTGAATATCTCAGCTTCATATAAGAAACATTTACCTAAAATAAAATAAGTCCTCAATTTCAAACTTCGTTTTTTCCTTTTTTTCTTCCAGAGATCTAGGTCATAGCTATAAATTCTAAAGAGGCCAGACTGTTCAGTAGATTTATAGTTAGTTTCAGTTATAGGCCACATATATAATTTTCCTGTGCTATAAGACACAGTTAAACATGTTCATTAAGGTTCCTTTATAAATCATTCAATTGGAGTTAAAGATAACTTTAATTGTGGACAATTAAAATTTGTATATATAAAATTTGTATAAAACTGCATACAATTTTAATTGCAGTACACAGTTTCTTTTATCCTTTATGACAATATTGTCCACCTATGAGATTTATTAATTTGTATCACTCATCAAGGACAAACTTTTCAGAGGAAAACATGTACTTTACCAGTGATACAAGTTGTAATAGGTTTTTAGAAATCTACTGTGACAAACAGTTAAGATATATTTGCAGCCTTTATTTTTGTGGAATAAAATAGAAACAGCATTGGGAAATGGAGGTAACATTGCTACAACTCAGTTCCCTCTCTGTCATCAACTGGATGCACCACAGGAAATTAAACCACCGGAAATGTCACTCTTGCTTAAAATACTCTATTAACTGCCAACTAAGGGATTTCAACAAGTTTTGGTAAAAACATTTTTTATTGGTAAGCACACTTAAAACCTTTTGATTACATGTCATGCAAAAAACAACTGACATCACAAATGGTAGTGTGTTGTGACATAATCTTTGTTGAAATTATAAATTTTAAAAGTTACAGTGACTGAAGTAGTAAAAGTCCAGGAAAATGACTAACTGCAGCAAAACACTATGTAGTACATCTGAAAGTCTGTTCAGCTTTCTGGAAGTTTGTGTCTTCTAAAGTAAATCTCTATTTTGGAAGAGTATTATATACAAAAATGCCCTATTTTCTGTATGTGTAGGCACTCCACTTAATTCAGAAAAAATATTTGAGTAAAATTTTAAATAACTTTACATGGTTTAGTTTCCCTGTTTTGTTAACTCAAAACAAGGCAATGCCCTTTTTATTTAAAATGTCAAGTTGCAATAGATTATTTCCTTAGGAAGCTCCTGTGAAAATGTAGTTTATGCCTGGTAATCTTTTTGAATTGAGACTGACTTACTGAACTGTTATTTATGTAATCTCCATGTTGCATTCAATTAACAGAAAGGAACAAGCCTTGCTATTCTGAAGGGAATACTTAGCAATAGTCTTCTTATTTTATACTTGTTTCCTGAGGTGGTGGAATCAATAATTCTTTCCTGGTTCTGGAAACACTTCAAGTATTAAACCCCTAACAGGTAAAATCATCTTCTTGAAATAACTAAAGCCACCAGAAAACAGCAAATTTCAAATCCTCTACTAGAACATTCAAGTCAATTGGCAGCGAGTAGGCATAGTGCATTTTCATAGATACCTGGAAAGGGGTTGTGCTGAAACAAATAGCTAGAAATGCAGCAGTAACTTGGAATTGGGTAGTAAGTATGGCTGCGAGAATTTTGAGGGGCATGACAAAAATAAAATCAAGATTGCCTTGAATACTGGTAGTGGAAATATGGTTGTTAATGGCAGTAAGCAGGGAGGACCTGAAGGAGGTAAGGAACATGGCAGAGAAAGCTTAAATCGCCATAAAGAATATCTATATTGATGTGAAGAGACTGTCAGTAGAAACAAGGATATTAAAGGCACTGCCGATGAGGCCTCAGAAGGAAAGAGGGAACATTCTGTTGGAAACTGAAGGACAAGATCTTCAAGTTATATAGTGGCAAAAAGTCTAGCTGCATTATGTCTTCAAGTTCCATGGAAAGCAATTGTGTTACACTTAGATATTTAGCTGAAGACATTTCTAAGCTAAGTTTGGAAGGCGAGGCCTACTTTCTTTATACTCACGGTAGCAAAATGTGAGAAATGGGTAAATTGAGGAATGAACTGTAGTAAGAGACTTACAGCTTGGAAAGTCTTAACTATCAAAGTCGCAAAAGACAAATAATTGAAGAAATTCACTATTAAGAAAGCCTGCTCTAGGGAAAGGTGAGGCTGTAACCTTTTGCTAATACCCAGGAAGAACAAAAAGGTTTGAGTATTCAGTCACATAAGTGGCACTTGCAGATTCAGGGTGTGCTCAGTGTCTCAGCCATCTCCAAAAAGGCCCCAAACAGATGGCATTACCTAGGAAGGATGTGTGTACCACCTGACATACATAGATAGGTGTTTGAAAATGTTACACTAGACAATGCCATCTTAAATTGAAAGGGATAGAGGATGAATTGATGGCTGATCTTCCACAATTCTATCAGGAAGAAAAAGCTGATGAAACCACTCAGCTGCAAATACATGCTATCTTTCATGAAAAAGGAGATGACTGAGATGGAGCCACAAATTAAGGGGCTGGAATTGTCACAGACTAACCCCAAGATTTGAAATTACTGGAATGTACATGGCTGAATTTCTAGATTGCACAGTACCCACTGGGAGCTTTTTAAAAAAATCCCCTTTCTGTTTGATCAGGAATGCTTCTGTCATTTCCTGCCCTACCAACAGAGGGCTAGCGAGGAAGGGAAGGCCACTGTATCTAGTGTAAGAGTCTGCACATACACCCCTAGCACAGGCTGCATGTACTCCCTCTATGACTAAGGATCTGTTTTCTTTTAAGCTGAAACTCTTGCTTTGAACTGAGATTCCTGTCCTGATGATTCCCAAATGAGCGCCAGATATTGGCACCTTCAGAAATTAACCAAGCTCAGCAGGCCAGGATGTACCAAGGTGGAGTTGAGTAGGAGGCTGAGAATAAACTCTGGGGGTTGAATGTGATACCAATAACATCAATTATGATGGGCTGTTCTGATAAACTGACTCACTTGAGACTGTTTCATTATACTCACTATAAGACAGCCAGCCAGAGATGTGATGGCAGAATGGTTTCCTCAGGGCGGTATGCCCACCATTCTCACATCACTGGCTAGCTGTCTAAACAAACATTTTTTTATTCATTCAATTCCTGTCTCTGCTCATTGGCATTGGCAGTGACAAGCAGTAGGACCCGGCAATTTCTGGTAACACTACCATTATTTTAGAAGCAGATAACTGATTTTCTAGATTCACAGGTGCACAATTGGAAGAATGGTGTCCTAGGGATCAAACCAAGATCTTCACTCATACTTGACGAATTTAAGTAGTTTTGGAATTTCTGAGCTGGTGAGATTCAGGTAATATTTTGGACTTTATACTGATGCTGTATTGGGTTGAGTCTTTTGAGCACCTTTAGAAGGGGTGGCTTTGAATTGTTGGGGCAAGAGTAGCCTGTGGTAGGCAGCATAATGGATAGTATCCCAAAATGGATACTAAACCTCAAACCTGTGTATTTGATAGATGGTAAAATGGATTTTGAAGCTATGATTAAGTAACTTGAAATAAGATGGTTATCCTGGATAGATTTTTTAGGTGGTCCCAATGTAAACAGGAGGAAAACAGGAAAATTAAAAGTTGGTTGTAAAAGAGCTAAGGGAAAAGGCAGATTAGCTGACAGCCATTAGTGAAGAAGGAATGCCAGCAGCCTTCATAAATTAGAAGAGGCAAAGAACAGATTCTCCTCTGGAGTCGCCAGAAGAAAACTGTGATAAGTTACGCCACGTGGATGAAGGAATTTAATGATGTGGTTACTAAGAACCTTAGGATGAGAGGAAGATAATCCTAGATCAGCCGCAGGATCCAATCTCATTACATATATCCTTAAAAGTAGAGAACTTTTCCTGGCAGTTGTCAGAGATATGATGGCAGAGAAGAATCAGAGAGATACAGTGTCGCTGGTCTGGACTTCTGGACTACGGAAAAAGGGGGCCACAAACCAAAGATTGCAAATGGGCTCTAGAAGCTAGGAAGGCAAGGACATGATTCTCCCCTAGAACCTTCTGAAAGCAATAGTCTTGTCAATACTGACTTTTGCCCAGTGAGACCATTTTGGATGTGTAACCTCTAGGATTAAGAGATAATAAATTTTGCTGTATTAAACCACTAATTTGTAGTCATTTGTTAAAGCAGCAATAAAAAAATAACCATATGTGGTAACTAAAATGAATGTGGTATCTGGGAGGATAAAAAGGCTTTTTCATCTTCTTGCTATAGCCTATCTCATTCAGGAAATACATGGTTTCAGCCAAAATGCAAACACTCAGGCTGCTAACTCTTCAGATCTGTTGGACAGAATTTATGTTCCTATATTTGTAAACTTGTTTCGTCCTACAGTATATAGAATACATTGTAGGTTGAACACTGAGAACAGTGTGTATAGTATACACAATGGATCCCCCTAGAAAAATGTGTTAATGAATGTGATCAAGGCAGGCTCTGGGAGGGACTGTAATGAAAACTGTAAAATGTTGTTTACCATAACTTCCCAGGAATTGCGACCTTTATGTCTTTACTTCTACTTTATGCTGGTCGTAGTTTTGTAAAATACAAGGCCAAATTGTACTGTTTTTTGATGCTAATAACACAGCAAAATCAGTAAGTAAAAAGAATGGATAAAATCTTAACAGGAGAAATAATTATTGCATGATCAAAGTATTTGAAAATCAGAATACAGACACCAGTATATATTAGAGAAACATTTAAATTATTTATCAGATTTCTTAATGACTGCTGATCAATGCAGCATTCAGAAACTTTAGTGCAAATTTTAACAAATGCATTTATCAAAATGGGGTTTTGTTCATTTTCTCTACAAAAAGGAAACAAAGCATGTAACAGATTGGTTTGCCTGAATTTTTAAAAGTTATTAACATTAAACCAACCCTAAAACTAAGAACTCATACATATTTATTTCAAGGTCTATGTCTGGTCCAAATTCATTAACACTAAGGCTGGAAGATAGAACAAGGAAAAAAAAAAGAAAATTTGTCTATACAAATAATAAAAATAAATTTTTATGCTATAAGTATATGGCACATTATCTTTCCTATATGCTACTGCATGAATAGGAACAATATTATTTTAGTTGCTGGAGTATCACAGTGTTAAGAATATCTGCTTCTTGTAGTGTCACGCTTTCATCTGTTAACTCTTTGTTAGGAAATGAAGTCACAAGAATAAAGTCAAGAGTTGCAAATTCAGGTCGGGACCGTATAATAAAGTCTCGAACATCCAAGATCCTGAAGAAGTAAGACAAAAATAACTGGTGGATACAACTTTATCGCCAAGTTAGCTTTAAGCTAAAATTAGATAACAATAAAAATTACACAATTCCAATCCTTTATTTAAACATGTTTTAACTACCTTCAAATTATTTCAGTAGATGGGTTTATCTTAGTTCTAAGATAAAATGGGAGGGCTAACTTTGGAGTGTTCTTAATATTTATTTTTGCTATAAAGCATGGACAATCTTCAGGTGTGTTAAGTCATAAGAATACTTTTTTAAAATTACTTTCACATATACTGAGTAATTCAATTAAGATGATAAGCAGATTTGTGTGTAACAGAAAACTGGAAGATTACCTGTGTGTACTATTGAATCTTTGTATCAAACGACTCCCATCTGCTAATCTGATTTGAATTTTTGTTGTTGGCACTGAATCGTCAATAAGAACAACAGCATTAAGTATTGACTTATCCTCTTCTTCTGGGGAGGAAGGTGTACTGATTATTTCAGGTGTAAGGCTAAGAAAAAAGAATTGGAAAATAAGAACACAAATCTGAATACATAAGACATACGGCAAACTGAAGACAACAGAATAACAGATCTATGATTCTATGACTTCTGGACAAGCAAGAACACGGCTTCGTTGGAGTGCCCTATAGTTCACCCGACTGCTTTCATTATATAAAGATTATTTTACATCCTAGGATTTTGATTTAGTGTATCCAGATTCTTTGAAAACTCCAACTCTGTATTCTTTCCTTCTTTACCCCACTAAAATTTCAGGAGGCTGTTGAACACAAGTCTTTAGTAAGAAATCTGATCAACACCATGCGAACGTGAAAGCATACTAAGAGCAAAGACATGGTTCTAAATCTCAGCTATGTCTTTTATGTAAACTGAAATAAATTAACTCTTTGAAACTCAGTTCTGTCATTGATAAAATGGGGGTGGGGTGACTAAAACTATGTTATGAACGTTATACCAATAAGTTCTTAATAAAGTATTTCAATGGATGATAGCTAATTTATGCACATATGATCAGCACTAAACTATTAATCTAAGCTTAGTTAATATTACTTAAAAATATCTGATTTAAGTAGCTATGGCTTTACAAAAGAAATAATTCCTAAGTGTTAGTGAGGCAAATGAATTTATAATTGTTTATTTAATAGGACATCTTACTACAGGATCTTGATTAATAGTGATTTTAGCATCACTTAGTGCCTTTGATGCTATCAGGATGACCTGCCATTATAATCCAAGTGAGTGTAAAAAGTAGTGTTCTTTTAGTTAAGAGATTAAAATACATTTAGTCAAATTATTTACAAACATAAAATTTTAATTATCTCCAAGTCATCTTAAGGGATTCTTTGATAGACTCGATGCTCATTTACTCAAATGCTGACATTTAGATAAGTTCCTGTAAATTATTCTGTCTTGAAAAAATAGAAATGTATCCTATTTATCAGTACAAAAGTCATATAAGCTTTTAGGCTTTGATTTAGTATAAATCTAAGTTCATCACATCTTCCCCCCACATTTTTCTCTCAGACTATATAATAAAGTGGTAAAATTGGGGCCTCCCTGGTGGCGCAGCGGTTAAGCGCTGCGCTGTGGAGCTGTTGGCAGCAGCGATGCGAGTTCGACACCCGGCCGGGGAGAATCCCACATGGTGCGGAAGACCTCTCCTGCCTCACCCGCTGCTCCCCTCAGCAGTGTATTTCTGATCTGCCTGTTCTGCTCCCTGCCCTGTCTCTGGTGAACCCTCTCACCGCCCCACACCTCTGGTCTGTACCCCAGCTTGTATGTATAAATAAATAAATCTTTAAAATAAAAAAAATAAAGTGCTAAAATTAACTAGCACTTACTGCTAACATAAATTTTCAAATGATTTCAGAATACATATGATAAAAGAATGAAGGAGAAAGTGGTGATTTGCAATCACCGACCAGGTAACATGAAGGAACTTACACCTGTGATTTGCCAGTTCTTATTCTAATATATCAGCATAGTGGGTAATTTTTTATTACTTAGGTATACCCTGAAATTATTTGTACATCACAATAAAAATTGTTTCCATCTATGTAATGTTTTGTTTGCAACTAGACTGCCAGCTATGGAGGACAATGGAATTATTCTCACTTCTGTTCTGTTTGCTTCCTTTAAAATTATCTCTCTCTTTAGTATATAGTTGTCTGGAACTCTTGGGAAATGAGCCATTTTAGAAAGTTACTTTCTGAATAGATCCAGGTTGTTAGAATTTTTACATTTTTAACTAACTTTTTAATGTCTTCTTAAATGTTCTATGCAATTCTTCAGTTTTTTAGAATAGTTGTATTCAACTATTAAAAATTTGGAATCATGTGTCTCTCATAGGCTCACACTACTACACTCATTTCCTACTGCAAATTTCGTACATTAGAAGCTTAATAGTCTAAAGACTACACTTCCCAGACTGCTTTGTAGGTGGGATTTACCCTTGTCCTGAGCAAATAAATACATACTTGTATGGTGAAAGTAAGCACTGTGATTTGGGAGTTACACAGCTCAAGGTATTACCAGGTATCGGAGGCATTTGACTCTTCTGGAACAATCATGATGGACTGTTCTAGTGTTCGGTCCCTAGCTTCATGGGCACTGAACAACTGAAGAAGGCACATGTTTTTTCTGTAGGAAGTTCGCTGTTGAGTTTGTTTCTACTGACTACAGAAAGCTTGATCTGCTATTTCTTCCATGAATTTTATAATCTACCCAAGACTTTATTAAAAAAACAAAACACCTTACTACTTAAAAACTAGCAAGTGGATTCTGTTTTATACAGCCAAGAACCCCCACCCATAAGGCTAGTGATTAACATAGCATTAGCACCATGTATCTCTGTCATTCTCCTTCATCATTTTCTCCCTTTTTTGGGGGGGTCATATTCTTTAACTCTCTGTCTTGCCAAGAAAAAGTCTAGCCTTTCTAAGATGACATAATCAGGTAATACCCTTATTTTCATGAGTGTAAACTGCAGATTATAATTATTGTTCTTTTGAGAATCTTCTTCCTCCTTCAAGTCCAATTGTAGACTTACTGTATTTCTACTAACAAAGATGTATATTCTAATATTAATTCCTGGCCATAAATTTAAAAAAATAGAGAAAGAATCAAGATGAACCAAGTGATATTTGTGCACTTTACCTGTGTTCCAATTAAAAATAATAATCTCAATAAATACTAAGTAAAAATGAGACGTGCTAGAAAATATTTTTTTTTTAATCTGGGGGTCACAGGTATAAAAATAAAAGGAGGAAAGAAATAGAATAATCCAGGAGAAACCTGGTCTATGTCGGTAGTAAAGGAAGATGAAGGAGAAAACTTCCTGTCATTGGGCAGTGAAGGATTTGAGTCCTAAAAAAAGCCAACTAATACGTGTATCCATATTCCCCAGATGTCCCAAAAGTCAGTCTTTATCAAAATGAAAGTTCATAGAAAGGGAGACTAGAGATATGAAAGACAAATGTAAAGAAACAGTGTTGAATTCTTTTCTAGAGGAGAAATGAGAAGGAATCAGAGAACCAGTGTGCAAAAGACAATTGAAAAGAACTTGGAAGAGAAGGATTCATATGAGAGTAAGAAAGAACACACAAAAAGGTACTTAGAAATATGGTCAGTGCTACAGTTTCAAAGGTCTCTTGTAGTAGTTTGTGGAACAACAAAAGGTAACTTTTACTAACATGCTTTATAAGATTTATGAAGATTCTTTTAAGCCAATACTATTACAAGGGAATCCACTCATATATTATATTACACAAATTAGTTTCTAAATTGTTTTTGGAAAAGCCCTAGGGGTTTTTGGGAATGTCTCAGAGACAGTTTCTTCCACCTACAATCGGAAGAACTCAGGCTTTATGTTTTACTTATTGTTCTTCCACAACAAAGTTTCATTGCTTCAAATACATCAAAAGCTACCAATTAAAGCACGATGCTTCTTGCTGCATGAGTTTAGTAATTATTTATTGGAGGCAGGCATGCTTAAAACTATGATTTAAAATACCTTTTACCTCATCAACAAGTCTTTACAATTTCCCCTTTTGGACCCATGTAATCACAAACAGGCAGGATGGCACAGGGATCAAAAGAGGGATTCTGGAGATAGGGTGCCTGCTCTGAATCCCCTAAACTAAGGACTTCTAGCTCAACCAACTGGGGCAAAAAGCTGCACGTGCAAAATGGATTAATAACAGGATTTATGGTAAAGGGTTGTTGTGAAGATTTAATAAGTTAATGTATACAAAATGCTTAGAGGTCAGGAATCTGGTAGTTGGTAAATTTAAGCTACTGATATCATCAGATTTGTATAACTAACTCCTTATCTGTAAGGGCTTCATAATTCATGCTTTGGTTTTGCTTCCTAGGTTAGTTTGCTTTTTTTTTTAATTCTTAAAGAAAATTCATGTTGAACAAGGACAAGTAGTATTTTTCTCATTTTAAGATTTTACCTTCCGAGTTTTTGTCCTTCACCACTAAAGGCCTTGAACCTCAATCTTGGTTTTATATATTCTTGATCCTGATGATCCTCCATATCTAAGTTCACATGGCCACCATGAACCAGTCGCTGAAGTTCCAAGGGAATCTCTCTTTTAAAAAAGGGGGGAAAGGTTTGATTTAATTAAAAAAAGAATCTATTGATATATTATAGAGTGTACTATAATCAAGTGGTGGGTTATACTAGAATACAGTTTTTCCTTAAATTTAATATAAAAATTTCCATGACGATTAATTACTCTTCGCAGGTATTTCTTTATTAAAGTTGCATCATCCAAGACTGGGCCAATAAGTCTCCCAGGACTCTGCATTATATCCAGCACATAGTAGGCAATAAATAAATGTTTGCTGATTATCAGTGATCCTCAACAGGGATTTTGTTGTTGTTGTTGTTGTCATGGTGACCTTGAAATGCTCATATTTATAAAATGAAATTGTAAAACAGTAGTTTACATCTAAATTTGTACCTAAATTAGCACTACATAACTTCTGTGGGGCATATTAATTGGTAATGCAGATATTTATTTCTAAACTCCTTAGGGGATGTTTGAAAACTGATAGGAATACTTTTGGTTGCTCTAAGTCTCCTGAATACTGCTGGATGGAGTATAACCTCCTACTTGAGACTGGTCACAGCCTACTTAAAGTCCTAGTTCATACTAACTTTATGTCTTAACTGTTTCTACTTAGGTGTGAGTTACAGAAAGCGTAACATAGAAAAACTTTTATTATCATATCAAAATCAGCTGATGCCTCATCCTTTAGCAAGAAGGGCTGGTGAGTGATGATGTTCTTTATATGGGTTGGAGCACTGCCTATCTAGTATACTTGCATAAATCATAACTTTAAACTAACCGTTTGAAATCCTTGCCAGCAGTAATGCCACTTTAAAAAGTTTCTAATATAAGTTGTTGAATTTCAGGCATACATGCAATGAGAGTCATCCTGTCAACAGTAAGCAGGACAGTGGCTCAGTGGATGGGTAGTTATCTGCTAATCAATTCATGGATTTATTACTTCAGCATTTTTTCCCTCAGAATTGAGAATACAGGCTCATCAAATTTAGAATGCGGCCAATGTCTTTTGTTCCCCCATCCAAAGTTGAGAACCAGTGACTTACAGATAACAATATAGGCTATATATACATATATTTTAAAATAGTCTTCTCAACAACCACTCACATTATACAATGTACCCTACTGTCTAAAAACAGTAGTGCACTGCCTCTTAAAAAAAAGTCCCAACCTAAGTAAAAAATGGAATATAAATAATACACTTACCCTCTTTTAACAGACTCTAGAAATTGAGCATTTGTTGGGTCATTGTAAGGTCTTAATTCTCCATCATCTAGACTGAAACCATTGCTCCATAGTTTAAGCAAAATTTGAACCTTGTGAGCATAGGGATAAAAGATAAAGAATACAAGAACACATTTGCATTAAAACTTTTATATTTCAACTATGATATTTTACATTAAACATATGGAGTCTGTTACATTAGTCTTTATTATTAAAGGCATAAATGAACCAAGGTATATTTGCTTAGCAGATTTATACTTAGTTTAATAAATCAACAATGGCTGAAACACCAAAGATCCCACAAATAGCAGTACCCTGGCCTTGAAGTATAACTATACCTGGTTCACTGAGAAAATGTAAGCAATAAGAGCATTTAGCTGTCACTTGTCACTCTGTACCCACCTTTTCACCTGTATCCATATTGCTCTTTGAAGCAGAATTAAATATTCATAAGGGGCAGAATGCCAGTAACCCTCCAAGCCTAAATTGTACATGTTTAAAATGAAATTATAACTCCAAAATTACAAAAAGCGACAGAAACAATAACTTAAGGTGCTTCTATATTTACAGCTCAATTCACTTAATAATGAAAGTATACTATTTATAGTAATTATTATAGCATATATGTAAACTCATTTCAACATTATACATTTCTTTCAACAGTTATACAGAAAAAGAGACAGTAATTATACTACCATTTTTAAATTTTAAACGAACAGTATGGAAGTAGAGGCAAAATCTATTAATTTTTCATTTTGGTTACTGTACCTACATCTTGTAGCTGATTTTCTCCATAAATGTATTCAGACCTCTTACAAAAGGAATTACCCAATCTGTATCCTCCACCTGTAAATGACTAAAATACATAGCAAGTGAGCCACATTTCATTATGGCTTATTAAGCAAAACATTATGTTATTGTGTGAGATATATACATATATATGTATTTATTTGTTTACTTACTTATTTTGTGTGTGTGTGTGTGTGTGTGTGTGTGTGTGTGTGTAGAAGAACCGGGGTGTTGGCCAGAGATTTTGGGGGGTGATGGTGGGGAGGATTTACCAGAAACAGAGTGGGGAGCAGAACAGGTAGACCTACTGAAATACACTGCTAAGGGGAGCAGCGGGTGAGAAAGGAGAGGTCTACTGTGCTATGAGGGTTAGCTCCATGACAGGGGAATGAACTCAGGCCTTAGTGGTGACAGCACTGAGACTTAACCCCTAAGCCATGAGAGAAGCCCATGATGACATATATATATATATATATATATATATATATATTTAAACTGCAAGTGTACACAAGTGAAAAAAATTATCTTTTCTACCAATAACAATATTAGTGACTCAGAAACTAAAATAATTTAGGGCTAATCTTAAAACAAGAAATGCTGAAATACATGCTTTTTTCTTAAAGGTTTTATTGATTTATTTTTGCACAAAAGAACTGGGGTGAAGGCCAGAGGTGTGTGGGGGGCGTGAGAGGAATCACCAGAGATAGAGTGGGGAGCAGAACAGGCAAATTTACTGAAGTACACTGCTGAGGGGAGCAGAGGGTGAGAGAGGAGAGGTCTGCTGCGCCATGTGGGTTAATTCCCTGGCTGGGGATGGAACTCAGGCCTTCATGGTGCACCCTCGTGGAGGTAACACTGAGACTTAGCCTTAAGACGACCAGTAAGGCCCAGAAATACATGTTTTGAAGTAGAAACAGACTGTAAATTATAATCCTTAAATCATATTTTACATAGTAAAATAAGACCCTCATAGAGTAAAGGAAGAATTGTATAAAGGTATATAAAATTACCCTGAAAAAGCACTTTATTTTACAGGCTGCTTTCATTCAATCATAACAGATCAACTATCTTGCACTTTTTATTTTGCTATACTCATCACAAAGTCCTCTTCAGAACTGGAGAACTTACAAGGACCAAAATTACAATAGACTTGATTGAAAGAGAACTTCAAGTTGTCGGTAAATAACAAAATGGGAAGTAAAATGTTCCATTTAGAATAGTGGTTCTTAAATGTGGATATCTGTCATAGTTATTGGAGTGTCTTCTTCAAAAAACATGACTAGGTACACCTGAAACCTACTGAGCCATAATCATCAGGTCATGTCATGGTTAGAAAACCTCCCTAAAGGATTTTGACCTGGAAATTCAGGTTAAGAAACATTAATCATAAGAACATGACCCCACAAAGAGGAATAGCAGCAAGGAGAGGTTGGTGAACCGGCTTCTCTTGAGAGCCACTGAATACAAGGTAGCTGCACACTGGTACCCCAGAAACTAGGGGAGGTGAAACCCTGATCAACAGCCACCCACAGCCTCCACCCCTGCATCCCTTTGTGGAATAGCGGGGCCAAAGCAGCAGAAAAGAAACTAAGACCAGGAGCTCCCAACCCCTCTCCACCAGACACAATCCCAGGGTCAGGAATAGCCCCAGGCAAACATTGGAGGAAAGGTAAAAAAAAAAAGGGGGGGGGAGGGAGAAAGAATAGAAAGACTCCCAGCACCAGACAAATGACAGCAGTGACAGCAAGACAACAAAAACATCTGTCACTGGAAAGGAGGGGTGGAACCCCAGCAGGGGCCCAACCAGAAACCCCAGAACCTAAGAGCAAAAGGACTACAGAACTCCAAATTAACATCTCCCCAAAACTTTATCTTTTATTATTATATCTTTCTTTTTTATTATTATCTTTTTATTTTATTTATTTATTTTTTACTTTTAACATACCTTTTTCTCTTGGTCCTTCATTCCTACTTTTCTTCATCTTCATTCTCTTTTTCTTTCCTTTCCCTTTTTTTTTCTTTTTTCTTTCTTTTTTACTAAAAACCACCCCTTCATCTTCCCTAATTCAACTCAGAACCGGAAACACACTGGAGACACGCCACAAGAAACACGGAAATTCAACAAAGAAAAATAAGAAAATCCAGAAGATACCCAGCCACAGCCAAGGCAACTCAGATACTAGGGAACCACAAACACTCCTGAGCAAGTAAAACCAGCAATCATGCCCACCAGCACCAGCAGAAAGCTACGAACAGAGCAAAGCAGAAAACCAACAAGAAGGAAAAAAGTCACAAATGACCCTCAAAACAATATACCACAGAAAGAAAATCCCTCTCCAGAACCCATTAATATGGACATAGAAGATTACATCCACCTAACAGATAAAGACTTCAAAATAGCCATCACAAAAAAAAAATGATAGAATTAAATGAAAAGAACAAAGAACTGAAGAACGAGAATGAATCCATAAAGAAGAAATTGAAGGAACTGGAAGATTTAAAAGAACTGAAGAATGAGAACGAATCCATAAAGAAAAAATTGAAGGAAATGGAAGATTTAAAAACATTAGTAGAGGAGCTAAAGAAATCCAGGGAAAGCCAGAAAAGTGAATTAAAAGATATGCAGGTAAGAATAAGCATTCTGGAAGATAAAGATACTAACAGAATCAAGACAGAAAAGGAAAGAGAAAAACAAAGGAAAAAGAATGAGGAAAAGCTTCGAGAACTATCTGACACCAAGAAAAAAGGAAACATCAGAATCACAGGAATCCCAAAAGGAGAGGAGAGAGACAAAGGAACAGAGAAACTTCTCAAGGAGATAATTGAAGAAAACATCCCAAACATGAGAAAGGAAACAAAAATTGACATACAGGAAGCCAGACGATCTCTATATTATTACAAGGAAAGAAAAAAACCAGCAAGATATATGATAGTAAAACTATCGAGAATTCAAGACAAGGAAAATATATTGAAAATGATGAGGGCAAAGAAACAAATAACCTATAAAGGAAAGCCAATCAGGCTGACATCAGATTTCTCTGAAGAAACGCTACAGGCAAGAAGAGATTGGAGGGACATATATAACACACTACATGCCAACAAATGTCAACCAAGAATACTCTACCCTGCAAAGCTCTCATTCCTCTATGCTGAAAAAATATGGACCTTCTCCAACAAACAGAAACTACAGAAATTCATCACTACCAAACCCCCACTCCAAAGAATACTAGAAGAAGTCATGAAGACAAAACCAACAGAAGAAAGACCAGGAAACAAAGAATAAGGTAAGAATTAGAACCACAAAAGGGTAAACAAACAAACAAAAAATATGGATGACAGTCTATCAATATTAACTCTAAATGTAAATGGACTAAACACACCAATTGGAAGACACATCATAGCAGGATAGATTAAAAAACAAAACCCAACCTCTGCTGTCTACAAGAAACACATTTAATTGCGAAAGATAAACAGAGATTAATAAAGGATGAAAAACAATCCTACAAGCAAATGGACCAAGAAAGAAGGCAGAAACAGCTATGCTTATATCAGATAAAATAGACTACAAACTTAAGAAGTTAAAAAAAAGACAAAGTTGGTCACTACATCATGATAAAGGGGACAATAAAACAAGAAGATATAGCACTCATCAACATATACTACCCAAATGAAGGAGCACCAAAATATATCAGACAATTATTATCACCCCTGAAAACAGACATTAAAGAAAATGCATACATAGTAGGAGACTTCAACACCCCACTTTCTCTATTGGACAGATCAAGAAGACAAAAACTAACCAAGGACATTAAAGCTCTAAAGAAGGACCTAGACCACATGGAATTAACAGATATCTATCGATCACTTCACCCCCGAAAAATTGAATACACATTTTTCTCAAACGCACACGGAACATAGTCCAGGATCGATCACATATTAGGCCACAAAACAAACATCAACAGATACACCAAGATCAAAATCGTACCAGCCTTCTTCTCCAATCACAAAGGAGTCAAACTGGAAATAACAATAAAAAGAAAAAAATAAACCCTTTCACCTCATGGAGACTGAAGCCCACATTATTGGAAGACCAATGGATCAATGAAGAGATCAAAGAAGAAATTAAAAAATATATAGAAATGAATGACAACAAAGATACAACCTTCCAGAACATTTGGGACACAACAAAAGCAGTAATAAGAGGAAAACATATAGCATTACAAGCTCACATCAAGAAACAAGAAACGACTTAAAGAAGCAATCTAATCTCACATCTCAAAGAACTAGAAAATGAACAACAAAAAACCCAAAAGCCAGTTTAAGAAAGGAATCAATAAAAATCAAAGCAGAAATACATGAAATGGAAATAAAAAAAAAAATCCAGAAGATCAACGAAACCAAAAGCTGGTTCTTTGAAAAAATAAACAAATTAGACAAAGCACTAGCCAGGCTTACAAAGAAAAAACGGGAGAAAACACAAATAAATAGGATCATAAATGAAAGAGGAGAAATCACAACGGACACAGCAAAAATCAAAAGAATAATCAGAGATTACTATGAACAGCTATACGGAAACAAGTTCAACCACCCAGAGGAAATGGACAAATTCCTAGAACTATACAATCACCCAAAACTAGATAAAGAAGATATAGAACACCTAAACGGACCAATCACAAGCAGTGATATTGAAACAGTAATCAAAAACCTCCCCCAAAACAAAAGCCCAGGACCAGACGGTTTCACAAACGAATTCTACCAAACATTCAAAAACAAAATAGTCCCTATATTTTTTTTTTTTTTTTTTTTTAAAGATTTTTTAATTTTTTATTTATACATACAAGCTGGGGTACAGGCCAGAGGCATGGGGCAGCGAGAGGGTTCACCAGAGACAGAGTGGGGAGAAGAACAGGCAGATCAGAAGTACACTGCTGAGGGGAGCAGCGGGTGAGGCAGGAGAGGTCTGCCGCACCATGTGGGATTCTCCCTGGCCGGGCGTCGAACTCGAGTGACTGCTGCCGACAGCTCCACAGCGCAGCGCTCAACCGCTGTGCCACCGGGGAGGCCCAAATAGTCCCTATATTACACAAACTCTTTAAAAAAATCGAGAGGGCCTCCCTGGTGGCACAGCGGTTAAGCGCTGCGCTGTGGAGCTGTAGGCAGCAGCAATGCGAGTTCGATGCCCAGCCGGGGAGAATCCCACATGGTGCGGCAGACCTCTCCTGCCTCGCCCGCTGCTCCCCTCAGCAGTGTATTTCTGATCTGCCTGTTCTGCTCTCCACTCTGTCTCTGGTGAAGCCTCTCACCACTCCACACCTCTGGCCTGTACCCCAGCTGTATGTATAAATAAATAAACCTTTAAAAAAAAAAATCGAGAAGGAAGGAGTACTACCAAACACATTCTATGAAGCAAACATTACTCTAATACCAAAACCAGACAAAAATAACACAAAAAAAGAAAATTACAGACCAATCTCTCTAATGAACACTGATGCAAAAATATTTAACAAAATCTTGGCCAATAGGATCCAACAATGCATCCAAAAGATAATACACCATGACCAAGTGGGATTTACCCCAGGGACACAAGGATGGTTCAACATACGAAAAATCAATCAACGTAATCCAACAC
Source organism: Scalopus aquaticus (assembly GCA_004024925.1). Lineage (NCBI taxonomy): Eukaryota > Metazoa > Chordata > Mammalia > Eulipotyphla > Talpidae > Scalopus > Scalopus aquaticus. The sequence goes on from PVIJ01008111.1 coordinate 76,707, forward strand.
ATCAACAAAAAGAAAAACAAAGCCCATATGATCGTATCAATACAAGCTGAGAAAGCATTTGACAAAGTGCAACATCCATTTATAATAAAAGCCCTTGAAATCCTTAATGGATTCACTTATAACAGGACTATAGGGAGGCCGGGTGGGAGAGAGACACTCAGCGGTGGGGGGGGGGGGGGG
>PVIJ01008112.1:0-76786 GCA_004024925.1 Scalopus aquaticus
ATAGTCCTGTTATAAGTGAAACCATTCGATATTTTTCTTTTTCTTTCTGGCTTATTTCACTGAGTATGATTCCCTCTAATTCCATCCATTTCGCTGCAAATTGCATGTGTTTATCTTCTTTCCATGATGAATAGTATTCCATTGTGTATATGTACCACATCTTCTGGATCCAATCATCGATTTTTGGACATCTGGGTTGCTTCCATACCTTTGCTATTGTGAATAGTGCTGCAATGAACATACGGGTGCATGTATCCTTTCGGATTAGTGTTTTTGTGTCCTTTGGGTAGATTCCCAAAAGTGGGATTGCTGGGTCGTATGGAAGCTCCATGTTTAGCAGTTTGAGGAATCACCATATAGCTTTCCATAGTGGTTGGACCAGTTCACATTCCCACCAGCAGTGTAGAAGTGTTCCTTTTTCTCCACATCCTTTCCAGCATTTGTTGTTGCCTGTATTTTTAATGTGTGCCATCCTTTCAGGTGTGAGGTGGTATCTCATAGTGGTTTTGATTTGCATTTCCTTGATTATAAGTGATGTTGAGCATTTTTTCATGTTATCTGTTGGCCATTTGCTTTTCTTCTTTGGAGAAGTGCCTTTTGAGCTCTTCTGCCCATTTTTTGACTGGGTTATTGGCTTTGTTTTTGTTGAGTTGTATGAGTTCCTTGTAAATTTTTGTTATCAGTCCTTTATCAGATGTATTGTGTGCAAAAATCTTTTCCCAGTTGGTAGGGTGTCTGTTAGTTTTGGTTAATATCTCTTTTGCTGTACAGAAGCTTTTTATTTTGATGTAATCCCATCTGTTTATCTTGTCTTTCACTTCCTTCACTTTGAGGGATGAGTCTTTCAAGATTTTGCTGAGATGTATGTCGTGTAGAGTTTTGCCTATATTTTCTTCTTGTATAGTGGAATTCTTGCTGAGTCTAGTCTCCTAAACTCTAGGGTGAGGCTTGTTAGCACAGTGTGGCAGTTCTGCTGGTATAACTTTTAATCTCACTTGATAGTGACAACTTGTCCTGACAACTTGGCACCCCTTAGTTGAGACCAGGAAGAGGGGAACCCTCTAAATTGTTGAATTTAGTTAACCTTACTTGGCTCCCTCTCTTTTGGTCACCATCTCTTTTGTATCGATGACCATTTAGATGATGACTTGTCAGGTCCTATTGATCTTTGTTTCCCATGGACCTATTTGTCAAATGTCTGTAGAGTTTTCTATTTACCTGATTCATATGCAAATACTTTATTTTTTTAAGACTTATTTATTTATGTATACAAAAGCTGGGGTGTAGGTCAGAGGTGTGGGGGAGGGGTGATGAGAGGATTCACCAGAGACAGAGTGGGGAGCAGACCAGGCTAATCTACTGAAATACACTACTGAGGGGAGCAGAGGGCGAGGCAGGAGAGGTCTGCTGCGCCATTGGGTTAGCTCCCTGGCTGAGGATCAAACTCATGCTGCAGTGGCTGCTGATAGCTTCATAGTGCTGAGACTTAAACCCTTGTATCACCAGGGAGGCCCAACCCCAATATTTTAGTTCCTGTCATTAATCTCATACTCAGATCACATTTTACAATTTATTATGTAAAGAATTACTTATTTTAGCACAGTTTCAGTTATATTGTGATTGTATTTGACAGGTTTTCAACATTTACATAACAATATAAGGAAAATACAACCAGAGTTAAAATTAGTAAGGTAGGAATCTTTCCAAGGGTAGATGAAAAAGTGAGCCAAAAGACATCTTAATCATCCAAAGAATCCAGTACATGTGTCATCATATTGTTTTACTAATTTAACAGTGTGTTTTCCACCTTGTTCCATGGCTGTTTGAATTTTATGGTAAACCTGATTACTATGAGTCAAAACTCAAACTAATTTTTTATCTTCTAGCCTATTTTACCTCGAGCCTTTGGCTTCCATGGCAGTTATCTGGGAAGGGTATTGAGTTATGCTGCAGTACACATAATCATCTATGTTTGTGCTTTTCTAAGTTTTGTTGAAGGATCTGTAGTTTCAGTGGTCCTGGTGTTATACCAAATACCTGCCAGTCTAAAAACAATAACAACAACAACAACAAAAACAAAAACAAAAAAAAAAAACCCAAATACCTACCAGACTAGCTTAATGTGAAAGCAGTGTATTTACAAAATGGGCTTGATAGTCACACAATCATGGTATTCCCCACCTCCTTGCAGAATCCGCTTTTTTCCATGTACCCCATGTTATAATTTTGTACCTTGGCAGTTATTATTGGCCAAGAATAATTGAGTTTTGAGTCCCAAGTATTTGGGGGGAAAGCCAAACATCTTTTCTTTTCTTAACCTTTTTTTTTTTTAAAGAGGTCAAGGGATAGATAATTTAATTTTTTTAAAGATTTATTTATTTATGCATCCAAGCTGGAGTACAGGCCACAGGTGTGGGACAGTGACAGGGTTCACCAGAGACAGAGTGGGGAGCAGAACAGGCAGATCAAAGGAAATACACTGCTAAGGGGAGCAGCGGGCAAGGCAGGAGAGGTAGGTAGGAGAGGTGGGAATCTCCCCCGCTGCCATGTGGGTCGAACTCAAGTCACCACTGCCTACAGCTCCACAGCACAGCGCTTAATTGCTGTGCCACCAGGGAGGCCCTGGTTTTTTTTTAACCTTTTATTAAGGATATTGGTTCCCAGTTTGAATTATTTGCATATGGCCCTTCTACTGCAGAGAGGCAGTATTTGGGTGTCATTGTGAATTTCATTTTTCCTACCAGCTGAACTACTGGAAATTTTAATTTTGGATTTTGTCTGGGGGTCAAAGTGGTCAAGATACATGGAAGTGAATTATAAATACTATCAAAAATTTTACATAAATTTGGAGTCCTGTATGAGTTCCACAGATGCCCTCTTTAACCTTCTGCCCCTAGCATAGTTGGCTGTTTTTTTAGTTACCATTTGTATAAGCATGGCAAGCAGATCTTGTGTCATTATCCAGGCTCTTTCCCAAGTTTGCTCTTTAGAATCAACCATAATTTTATTTTACCCATCTGATTAAACCATTGTTTCCTTTTCAAGCTGTCTCCCAGCCCTTACTTCCCTCTTGAAATGACATTTCTAGATGTTCTTTTTTGGATGAGTTCATTCTCATGGTCACATCTTATATAATTTTAATAGGTCCTTTGTGTAAAATGATGAGGCTATTCCCTATGAAGAATTGGTTGGTCAATTTCCAAGAATATGATGGTTTGGGCCTCCCTGGTGGTGCAGGGGTCAAAGTCTCAGCACTATCAAGCTATTACAGGCCACTGTGGCATGAGTTTGATACCCGGCCAGGGAGCTTCCCACATAGCACACCAGACCTCTCCTGGCTCACCTGCTGCTCCCCTCAGCAGTGTATTTCAGTAGATCCACCTGTTCTGCTCCCCACTCTGTCTCTGGTGAATCCTCTTACCCCTGCATCTCTGGCCCTAGACCCCAGTTCCTGTAGGCATAAAAAAATAAAAATAAATAAATAAATATTTATTTATTTATGCATACAAGCTGGGGTACAGGCCAGAGGCGTGGGGTGGCGAGAGGGTTCACCAGAGACGGAGCGGGTAGCAGAACAGGCAGATCAGAAATACACTGCTGAGCGGAGCAGCAGGCAAGGCAGGCGAGGTCTGCCACGCCATGTGGGATTCTCCCCGGCCGGGCGTCGAACTCGCGTCAACGCTGCTGACAGCTCCACAGCGCAGCACTTAACCGCTGCATCACCAAAAAAATAAATCTTTAAAACAAAAGTATATGGTGGTTTGGGAAAACAGAGATCTTGAACCAACTGATCAAAGTTATGTATAAAAACCCAATCAGAAAATACATTTGTGGTTGGGTGTTCACTTGTCAGAGTCATCTACTGGTCCTGGCCTATAGTCTTCTGCCTCTTAGCCTGGTCGGCTTCTGAGCCTAGTTCTGGTTGGGGTTGCAGTGGAGCTTCAAGTTTAGGTCTTCTAGGAAGTCCAGCTAAGAGCAGGGGCCTTTGAGCAGATGAAATTAAAGTCTTGTTTTATATAAGTATACCATTGATATTCAAGTTTAATTGTAAATCCTTATAACAATTCATTTGATGTTGACCATTTATAAAGTTCCTTTCTTTTTTTTAAAAAGATTTATTTATTTATGCATACAAGAGCTGGGGTGTAGGCCAGAGGTGTGGGGTGGAGGGGTGAGAGGATTCACCAGAGACAGAGTGGGGAGCAGAACAGGTAGACTGACTGAAATACACTGCTGAGGGGAGCAGCAGGCAAGACAAGAGAGGTCTGCTGACCCATCTGGGAAGTTTCCTAGTCTGGGATTGAACTCGTGCTTCAGTGGCTGCCCATAGCTTCATAGTGCAGAGATATAACCCCTTAGGGCCTAAAGTTCCTTTCCCATAAACCTCTGCCACTTTCTATGGCTTACAGTATTTGGTCTTTTTTGGTCCCACTTTTTATTTATTTTGGAACAAAAGTCTACTATTTTCGTTTTCTTATCAAAAGAAAACCCATGTTCCTCATCCTTCCTTATCCAGAAACATTCTATTTTCCTCATCTACTTGTCATATACATTCTCATTTTTTAGAATCCTTAATTTCTAATGAAAGCTAAAAATCAAGGGAGATTCTTTAGCTGTCTGTATTTTTTAAAAATGGTCTTAATTTTTTCTCTCTTCAGTTTCTGTGGCCAGTGTTTTGCTTGTTTCCCTGGGTAATTACATCCTAAAGACAGATTAGATTTGCAACTTCAAGGGGCAGAGGGAAAATGCAAGCTATCCAGGAAATTGGGAGTATTTTTTAAAATTATTATCAGAAGTCATAAGGTAATTGCTATTTAAATTATTCTCTTTCCCAGGATTTTACCTCTCAGTGTTTTAATCAGGTTTTGTCATAAGTGTTTGGATTTTAATTTGCAGCTTGATTCCCACCTTTGCAAAAATAGGATGCCAAGATCTCCAATTTACTTTAAATCTCCTTTCAACCTTTTTAAAAGTGATTTTTAAAATTTGTGCTACCATAATTATTTGGTTGCTTAATTGTTGCTTTCTACTACTGTTAGCAAAAGATTATTTTAAAAACAAACAAGACTAAAAACTTGCAGGCAAACCATAGATCTGAGGCATTACAGTAAGGAAGGGGAGCAAGAGGAGTTAATACAGGGGAGGGAAGAGCACAAGGAACTATCGTGATGGTTCATGGATACCCTGGTGGTGGAAGAATTGAATTAGAAATCAAATATTGTACAAAAATAAGCAATGATGTAATAAGAAAAAATTAAAAAGGTCTAAATTGTGTTATTTTTTAAAGGACTGAAAATATTTTTAAATGTTGAAAATTTTTTTTGAAAAAATCTTTTTTTCTTTTCTGCCTTTTGTTGTTTTAATTGAGCACTTTTTTACATGATCCCACTTTTTCTTCATGCATCTATACCAATTATACTTCTTTTTCTTTTAACTTCTTTTAGTAATTGCCCCAGAGTTCATGATATACATTTACAACTAGTCTAATCTACTATTAAATAATACTACACTTCTACAAAGATAGTACAGGTACCTTATAATAACAAAGTATTCCTAATTCTTTTCTGCTGTTGCTTTAATATCTGTAGCAATTGTTGTCATTTATTTTACTAAGCTATAAATTATTGAATGCGGTTATTACTACTTTGAACAGACTTTTCTGTGATTTATTATCTATCAACTAAGATTTATATAAATAAGGGCTTTAATTTTATCTTCACTTACTCATTCTCTAATTTTCTTTTTAAAAAATGTAAATCTACACTTCTGGCCTAATACATTGTTATTCTCTCTGAAGAATTTGTTTGGTATTTCTTTTAAGGCAGGTCTAGTAACAACAAATTCCCTTGATTTTTGTTTTATAAAATATTATTTCTTTACTTTTTTTCTCTTCTTTTTTTCCCTTCCACCAAACACCCGTGCTGATACCCCATCTTCCTCCCTCCCCCATTTGCTCTACCTTTTTCCGTATTCCCTCTGATAATATTCCTTCTATTCTTTGCATATACTTTTTTTGGCATTTATATTTCACAGATGAATGTAACTATCCAATATGTCTTTTTGTCTCATTTTGCTAAACTATCATCTCAAAGTCCATCCATTTTGTCCCAAATGCCACCATTTCATTTCACTTCACAGTTGTGTAATATGCCATTTAATAAATTTTCCATCATTTATCCATTCATCTGTTGAAGGGCAGATGGGTTGGTTCCATGATCTGGTGATTATGAACAATGCTATGTACATAGGTGTAGAGAAACATTTTCATATTAAAATTTTTATATTATAAGTATAAATACCTAGTAGAAGTTTTGCTGGGTCATAAGGAATTTCCATTTTTAATTTTTCAAGAAATCTCCATATTATGGGCCTCCCTGGTGGTGCAGAGGTGAAGTGTCAGTGTTATCAAGCTATCGCCAGCCACTGTGGCATGAGTTTGATCCCCAGCCAGGGAGTTAACCCACATGGCACAGCAGACGACTCCTGTCTTACCCACTGCTCCCCACAGCAGTGTATTTCAGTAGATACACCTGTTCTGATCCCCACCCTATCTTTGCTGAAACCTTCACCCCCAAACCTCTGGCCTACACCTCGGTTCTTGTATGCATAAATAAATAAATCTTTAAAAAAAATCTCCATACTCTTTTCCACAAGGGCTGTACTAACTTGCATTCCCATCAATAGTGAATGAGAATTCCCTTTTCCCTACAATCTTGCCAACATTTGTTAATTTCATTCTTTTTTTTTAAATCCTATTTTTGCATATAAGCTGGGGTGCAAGCCAGAGGTGTGAGGTGGTGAGAGGGTTCACCAGAGACAGAGTGGAGAGCAGAACAGGCAGATCGACCAAAATACACTACTAAGGGGTGCAGCAGGCGAGGCAGGAGAGGTCTGCCCAGCCATGTGGGATTCTCCCCGACTGGGCATCGAACTTGCACCACAGCAGCCGCCAACAGCTCCACAGCACTGGAGCTAACAACCTGTTTCGCCACCAGGGAGGTCCAATTTCATTCTTTTTTATATGAGCTTTTCTTAGAGGGGTAAGGTAGTATCTCAGTGTGGTTTTAATTTGCATTTCTCTTATAAGTGATGTTGAACTTTTTTTTCATGTATCTGTAGGCCATCTGAATATCTTCTTTAGAAAAGTGTTCTTTTAACCTTTGAATTCAAGCTTTAGCTGCTAATTGGGCAATTACCCGCAGTAGAGGACAGCCCATTGAGGCCATTCATCTCCCCTCCCCGCCATAGGGAAATTTTATTTTGTGTGGTTGTAAGATTAGCATTTTTTTTTCACATTATTCCCCCACCACATCTTTAAGTTCTAGAGAGGCTTTGATATATTCAGTCATGTATGCAGCTCAGATAGTCAAAACAACATATCATATATGATATACTTTTGTTCAAGGTTGTATCCTTAAAGCAACTCTGAGAACATATATTTTGGAGGGGGATGAAAAGCCTCAGGCTGGATGAGTTTAGCTTGCAGGTCAAACAGGCAGTGACACCAATTACCTTCCCCAACTTCATGTTCCTAGGTTCTTATAATCTTCTATGACCCCCTTTTCCATAATGTGCCCTAAGAGTTCAGCAAGGGATTTTCCCAGTGTGGAGGTGACTCATTTGGCAGTTATCTGGTTGGATTGGAGGCAGATGTCACAACAATACAGGCACATGCAAGAATTATGACAATGATTCCCAAATTCATTGACAATTTTTATTTAGAGTTCCATGATGGATGTGTTTAAATTCTGAGCACATCTTTTTGCCATTGACTTATTAATTCCTGCAGGTTAAGAGGTCATTCATGTGTTTATTTGTCTCATGTAATTTAACAAAGATATATTATCCAATTTGTCACGTATTAACACGTAATATTCTATTTGGATAATGATATAGGTGCCTCCCTGTGAGGAAGTAGTAATTTTTAAGCCCTTCTATTTTTAAAGGACAATTTTTATTTTGCAGGGAGGGAGGAGGCAGATCCTACGGAATCTATAAAGGCATCAGGAAATTCCTTGATAATAGCCTATAATTTAGTTTTAGTTCAAGGGACATAAAAAAATGAAATGAGTCCTTTTATCATCATTTAAAAAAGAGGGAGTTTACCAGCTTAGTAGTCTGATAGGACTACAGTTAGTCTTAGAAAGTCCAGTTACCTTCCTATAGGGCAGCAAGTTTGAATGTATTTAACTACTTGGAGGCCTTTAAATTCCAATTGAAATTAGCCTTTTCTGAATTTAACTTTTGAGTTGGTTTCCTTTAACTGTGTATAAAAATATACAAGCTTGGGTATGTAAAAACTTTCCTAACTTTAGCCATTTCAAAGGACTATCTTCCTTAGCTAATTCCTCCCAGAGAGCCACTTGCAAGTATTTTTTTTCCATAATCACCGTACATGAACACTGCGGGGAAGGTGATTGGCTGTCACCTGGTACTCTTGTTCTGAAGTCTTGTTTGCCTAAAACATGGGTTTTGCTGAATTTACTTTCCTTTGATTAGGATCCAAGTACTCTGATTTTAGCCTAGCTTCCCTTGGTATATGTAACCCAAGAGTCATTTGGCTTCTTAAGTGTCTTGATTTACCTAACAACTACTTATGGCAAGTGTAGGGGTTTGGAATGCAGAGGATCAGTCCTTATCACACCTTGGATGAGTACAAAGATGTGAAAATGCTTTCCCTATGGGACCAATGCATGCTGCAAGATTAGTATCAGGCATCTCTCCTAGGTTTTTAGTCATGCAGAAGAAATACCCAAAATATCGGCCAGAGGGAGCACTTGTCCTTTTTCTTTGGAGACAGCCAAAGCTGCTCTCATAGGCTGGTCATTTAAATTCTGGGCACACCTTTTTGCCTTTGCCAATTCTGACAGAAAACCCTCTAACAACCGCCAAGCAACAATCTTGCCTTTAGCCTTTGCCAGTGAGGTTAGATTTCTACAAGAGATTGAAATTCCTTTCTCTGCTGTCTTAGATTTCCTATCCATTTCTGAAGAAATTCAATCCTTTAAAAACTCAAGTACTGTCAATCAAGAGGGAGGTCCGAGACCCAGGAGTACTTACTGGTCACCATGTCCGGAGCTCCAAGGAGCTGGATGCCCTCAAAGGGCCCTTGCTGGTACCCTGGCATCAGGTTTGCCTGATGCTCCAGGTGGTCTGAGGAGAAGTCCCTAGGTCCCATCTGGGTTGCCATCTGCTGGCTTAAATAAATTGAGGCAAGCAAAATTGAGTGAATTTATTAACGAATAGAGTGAGGGCTCAGCCCAGAAACAAGTCTCCAGACAGTTCTGGGAAAGCTGCCCAAATTCTGAGCTTCTCGGTGAGGTTTATATACAGTCATTTCAAGTACTTCCGTAGAGGCAAACAAAATGCTGGTGGGGGTCTGGTTAATGTATCTATCTGATATTATCCAGATTAAACAAAACAAAGATGGTTGTTAAAATTTACCCTACCCATTTAGAGACTTATCTTTTAGGAGTTCTAGGGATTTCATAAACCTTGAAGTTTGTCTGTCTTTGAAGTTACTGATTTGCCAGAGGCAGCAGTTTTCAGGCAGCCTTCTTGTGGATGCAGCCAGCTTGTCCTGACTCTTGGTTTACACCCCTTAGTTGAGACCAAGGAGAGGGGTACCCTCTTAAATGGTGATTTAACATCATTACTTCTCTCATACTGACCAAGTGTTCCTTGGTCAGAATCTGAGGGTCTTTCATGAACTCTTCACACCATTGTTAGCTGGGGAGACTGTTGGTATGAAGAGACAAGTCCAAGGTGCATTTACATTAATCCAAGACAACTACATAGTGGAATTCTTGCTGAGTCTAGACTCCTAAACTCTAGGGTGAGGCTTGTTAGCACAGTGTGGCAGTTCTGCTGGTATAACTTTTACCCTCTCACTTGATGTTTAAGTTTAAAAACTACAGGTTATAGGAATATGTGCTTCTTGAAAAAAAAAAAAAAAGCAGATGTATACCAAGTCAATTAAAGGTCTCACTCAAACATCTCCTCCCCACCTGAATCTTACTTTCTTTGTCAGGTGGTTACTGAAGACACCTCCTTCTTGTAAGCATTTACATGGAATACATACCAAAGCTACTGGGCCAGAGGAGAACTTCTGAAGTTAAACAAAATCTAAATAATTTCCAAGTTTTAGAAAGTATACTATGAACACACAAATTTGAATAAAAAGAAACAAAACTAAAAGCCTCATTACTTTGCTCACATCTTGTATTTTATTTCTTAATGGCTATTGGGAAAAAAAGTGTAACTCACTACTATTTTAAGACAGAAACTATGATTTAAATGCAAAGCCACTACTGAAAACAGTGGTATCTTCCCAAGGGTTATGAGTATTTATATTTCCTAAACCCAATGACAATAATTTTTATTACTTATCAAACACAAAAAAAGTCATTACATTTTATTATGGTTCCCCATAGTTGAAAAATTCTACAAAAGACACATTTTTTTCTGTGTTTATGATTCATTGACTCAAGTCAGAATACAGCTACAATTGCAATTCTCCCACTGGTGTCTGGCTACTTCTGGGGATTATCTGGTGGCATGCCAAGGGGTACTGTTAGTTAAATGGAAGCTTCTTCTCTATCCCAAATGAAATATATAGAGAATCCCAACATATAAAACAGACTTTTAAGAAATTGCATTGGCAGGAGTAGTGGGTTGATGTGCGTTCTCCCTCCACACATTCACTGGGGTGGGGGCTTGGTCTTGGCCCCTTATCTCTGGATGTACCATGGAGAAGTGCCTGGCACACCAAGCCTCACTGCCTCCAATCACATTTCAAAGGCTGGGCAACCTGCCCGGGACATGCAGGAGTACAAGAACCATCAATGCTGGGCCAATCCTGTTTGCACCCTTTTCAGGTAAATGACAATCAGAGGTAGCATAGTTGATCTTCTATGTGCTGAAGGGTAGCTCTTCAAAAATAAACTTTTTCTGGCTTTTTTGTTGCAGTAAATTAAAAAAAAAACAATTCCCATTTGTGTTACCGTAGTTCTCAGATCCTGTGACATCTTCAATTTTTAACAAACTAAGCAAATGATATATTTTCTCAAACTGAGAAAGTTCTGAATGTCCCCAAACAGAAACCTGCGCCCTAATCTGGTCTTTGAATATTCTCTTTCTTTTCCTTCTTTGTATATTCCTCTAGTCGAAGAAGCCACTTTGCCCAGTACTGAGAACAGAGCTCTGCATCCATGAAATGTGGGTGGGCAGGTGATCCATCTTTATAGGCCACTACAATTAAGCCACACTGAACCTAGGGAGAAACACAGGGAAACGCCAATATTTCTGCAGTAGGACCAGAGTTTAGGTTCATTTCCTTCTTACTCCAGGGCAAACAAAGAACAATTAATCAGCTCTAATATCGCCTGAGTTTCTAAAATGGGTTGATGAAAGACTACACCAGCATACACAGAACACAAAGATGACAGATAAGGCATTGAAGAATGGACCGTGATCATTAAAGAACTATTAACAAGCAAAAAAAGCCCAAGAAGGGAGAAGTGTTTTTTAATGTGGTGGAAGACCAAGGAACAGGGTAAGCAGTGGATACGAACAATACAAACCATAAGAAGTTAAGTAGCACTAAATAAGCATTGAGCAAAACTTTAAATAAGTAGGGGCCTCCCTGTGGCCTAGGCGTTAAGTCTTAGCGCCATCACCACTACGGCCTGAGTTCAATGCCGGACCAGGGAGCTAACCCATATATGGCACAGCAGACATCTCCTGTCTCGTCCACTACTCCCTTCAGCAGTGTATTTCAGTTAATCTGCCTATTCTTCTCCCAACTCTGTCTCTGGTGAATCCTCTCAACCCCTGCACCTCAGGTCTTCTACACTAAATAAATAAAAAGATGAAAAAATGAAGTCATCCTAAATTGTTTACACAAAACATTTTAAGTTGAGTATCAGTGTTCTCACCTGAAACCTATAGTTGGCATCATGGTTTATGGCACCAATGTATGCTACAACTTGCAGTGGATTGTCAAAAGTATTTCGGATATATGGTTTCGGTTTCTCTGACGTCTTCCAATCAATCACACATAGCTTGCCCCTAAAGGGAAACCAAAGGCAGTTTTTGTAATAGTTCAAATAAAAAAACTATTAGGGTAAACCTCTTACATACTGTTTACTACTTGTGCCCAATGATTGTTGCTTCTATTCTCCACTTTACAAAAAGACAGCTCCCCTGAGTTCACCTTCTTAGTATTAGTGAAGTGTGATATTCTATTTCTTGTGAGTTCTTTATTCAGTTCAGTAATAGGTCGTCAGGGGAACAATTGAAAATACATTCACTAGAGCTAAAGGTTCAGACATATGTGGAAGTGTTGGGAAACTTTTCCAGTTGAAGATTCTACTTTTTTGATATTCCTTTGGATCACTTTTTTTTTTAACAGTTGACAGGAGAATTGAAATTTTATCTATTACATGGTCAACAAATTTTTACAAAAGTCCCATCACTGAAATAAAATTAGTCATTTCCTATCAATTTGCATGTGCTCAACATGAATATGCCAGTCAAATTCTAATTTTGGCTCTAGTTTTTTTGTAATCTGCAATAAATTGATGTTTACATCACAAAATGCATGCCAATAGTAATAGGCCTATGGTTAATACCTATAAAAAACACTGGTCAACAGTGCGATCATAACTGATTTTAAAAGGCCCTAATCTGTAGTATCTTGGTGTGCTGAACATGAATATAACCCTGAACATTTTTTATTAGCTCTCGTTTTGAAGATATTTCATGTAATTCATTTTATGTTTCACTGTGGCAATTTATCCAGTAGGACTGCAACAACATCCTAAATCAGCCTAGAATGATGTAATATTGCATCTCATTGCATAATACCATCATGCACACATCATCCAGAGTTGATTGCATCATTTTCTGATGCAATGCAATACTACTGCCAGGCGGCTGCTGAAGTAAGCTGACATCAACAGTGCACGACATAAAGCCCTGTCGGAAAGGTTGAGAGTTGAAAATATTTCAGACTTTGTGCAAGACGGTTTAAGCTACTGTTCCATAGAACTGTTATTATTTTATCCATTTAGGCACAGTATAGAACAGTAATGCCTCGAAAGTGCATTAATAGCGTGGACAATTTCTGCTCTGTTTGTGGGGAAGTGACATTTGCCAACCAGAAGAAAAGTATCACTTCTCAAGTGAAAAAGCCTTATCATCTTGACTTCAGATGCAAGGTTGGTGACAAAGACAAGTTTTGGGCCCCGAATATATGCTGTGCTACATGTGCAACACAGCTTTCACAGTGGTTAAATGGCAAAAGACCATCAATGCCATTTGCAATCCCCATGGTGTGGAGAGAGCCAAGCAACCACATAAAACACTGTTTCTTCTGCTTGGTTCCTCCTCTTCCCGGTGGAATAACGAAGCAAAAGAAGTCGAGAATAGTCTACCCAAACATTCCATCTGCATTGAGATGACTGATTCAAAAGCTTGCAGGGTGATGTGAAACAAGCATGGAATGCTTTTGCCTAGTGTCTACAAACTCTCTTGGGAATGTTAGGGCAGAAAACTACAAGGAACTAGTAGAAGGCATGCTGATGCAGTATCAGAAACTTGGCTGCAATATGTCTCTAAAGATCCACTTCCTTCATTCCCATCTGGATTTCTTCCCTGAAAACTATGGTATGGTTAGTGATGAACATGGTGAGCGTTTTCATCAAGATATCGCATCAATGGAACAAGATACCAGGGAAAATGGTCCACTACAATGCTGGCTGACTACTGCTGGACACTCCCCAGAGATGCTCCTGAACAGCTGTACAAGAGACAAGCGAAGAAATCTAAGAAGTAGTCTATGACTTGATTTCACTGGTCAACAAATTTTTACAAAAGTCATGTTACTAAAATAAAATTAGTCATTTCCTATCAATTTCTATGTGCTCAACACGAATATGACAGTCAAATTCTAATTTTGGCTCTAGTTTTTTTAATAATCTGTAATAAATTGATGTTTACATCTTGAAATGCATGCCAATAGTAATAGGTTAATACCTGTAAAAAGATCAAGTCACAGACTACTTCTTAGATTTCTTCGCTCGTCTCTTGTACAGCTGTTCAGTAATAGAATAGATGGAAGATGGTTTCCATTGTGCAGAAGCACAGTCTTAAGACTCAGTTTCGAAGAGTCTAGAAATAGTCTCCATTCTTGCGGGTCATGAGTGATTTCTAAGGCATTCATGAGGCCCTCAATATCGGAACAGAATACCAGAGTACTTTCCTTTCTGAAGAAAGGCTCCAACTGCTGGTGGAGCTTTTAATATAAAGGAATTGTGACATCTTCTTCTAGAAGATGCCATTGTTGGAGTCTTGATCCTAGCAATTCTGCCTTGTTCTTGGATAAGTCCAAATCATGAACCAGGTCATTTAGTTCTTCCTGTGTTAGTTGTGTGGGGTTGATGATGCACCACAGTGAACATCTGGATCACTGCATGCTGATGGAACAGGAGAAGAACAGGTCAGCTCACTCTTGTCCTTATCAGATGAATCAAGAGAATATTCTGCTGGAGGTTCTGGAATAGGAATTCCCTCACCATGTGGAACTGGTCTCAATGCAGTGATGACTTTCAAAGGGCTCCCTCTGTTCAATCTTTGTTTCATGACTTCAATTTTAAAATCAGGGGTGTAGAGTAAGATTTTGTACAAAGTATGTACACCTTAGTTCTAGAGTTCCAACTCATGCAATTTTTTTTTGTAAAATCAGCTTATAGCAGCAGTGTCTAAAAGAAATGTGAACTACCTATGTCATTTTAAACTTTCTAGAATTGTGAAGCTTAAATACTTTAACCCAGCAGAACCTATTATCATTTCAGTATATAATCAATATAGAAATGCTACTCCTGAGATATTTTACATTCTTATTTACATTAAGTCATTGAAACCTAGTTTGTATATTTATATAGCATGCCTCGGTTTTGACTGGTTATATTCAAGTGTTTAATGGCTACATGTGGCTAGTGGTCACTTTATTGAACAGTGCAGGTCTAGCAGTAATTTTATTCTTTGTAATTGGTAATATCCCATAGCCTGAGAATCTATGCAAATGGAGAGACAGGTCCTGATAGCCCCAGGGGATTACCATTCTTAATTCTCTCTACTGAATCAATAAAAATAACAGAAGTTATTTCTAATCAGGGAACACCTTAAATATAAATGGGCTAAGCTTCCCACCCAAAAGACAGAGAATGACAAAATGGATAAAAATAAGTCATCTAATTATGTACTCTCTATAAGAAACTGACAGTACAAAGATGCAAATAGATTTAAAGTGAAAGAACAGAAAAAGATATTCCATACAAATAACCGAAGTGGTAGTTTTAGTAACAGACACAGCAGAATTGAAATAAAAGATGACAAGTGACAAATGAAGATGTTATATATTAATATAGCTAAATACAGCAAAAAGATACAACAATTATAAACATTTATGTACCTAGCAACAGGTCAGAAAAATATCTGAAACAAAAACTGAAAAGACTGAAGGAAAAAATATAGTTCTATAGTAATAGTTGCAGACTTCATACCCTATCCTAAAGAATGGATAGAACTTCAGATAGAACTAAGGAAACTGAGGACTTAGAACAACATAGAAAACTAACCAGGTCTAATAGACACACAAAACATGCCACCCAACAACAGAATACATGTTTTTTTCAAGTGTACAAATTAAGTATCAATATATCTTTAAAGAGAGATCTAATACAAAGTATTTATCACAATGGGATGAAGTCAGAAATCAGTATCAGCAGTAAAACTGGAAAATAGCAAAACTGTGGAAATTTTACAACATACTCTTAATTAACCAAAGAAGTCACAAGGGAAAGTTGAAAGTACTTAGAAATAAGTGAAAATGAAAAGACAACATACCCAAATTTCTGAAAGCAGTGTTAATTTACAGCTATAAATGCTTAATGTTAATAAACAAGAAAAAACAATGGGCTCATTCTATTTAAGGAACTAGAAAATGAAGAAACACACCCAAAGCTTGCAAAGTAAGTAAATAAAAATTAGAGCAGAGTTAAAAACAGAAAAATAACAGGGGGGAAAAAAAATCAATGAAATGTAAGGTTGGTTCTTTGAAAAGCTCAACAAAATTTACAAACATTTAGATAAATGAACTTAGAAAAAAAAGAAATGACTCAAATTACAAAAATTAAGAAATGAAATTTGGGGACACTATTACCAATTACATACAAATAAAAAGGATACAGGGTATAATTAAAAAACTGTATGCCAACAAGTTAGATAACCCAGATACAAAGAACACATTCCTAGAAACAAAAGGAAAAAGAGTAAGGGAATATATCTATAATTAGAGACTGAATCAGTAATGAAAAATCTCCTGATAAATATCCCTGGTAATGACAGTTTTGCAGGTTAAGTTCTACCAAACATTTAAATAACTAATACCAGTCTTCTTGATTTTTTTTCTACAAAAACTGAAAAGAATGTTAGGTCTTCAAGACTCATTCTATAAATCCAGCATTACCTTGGTAACAAAGCCAAACCCAGACACTACGAGAAAACTATACACCAATATCCTTTATGAACATCAATGCAAAAATCTTTAACAAAATACGAGCAAACCACATTCAGCAGCATATTAAAAGGATTATACACATGACCAAGTAGGATTTATTCCTGTAATATAAGGATGGCTGAACATACTGTCCCAGTACAATTTCATAAGGTTAAAAACTAAGTCCATACTCCTGGCTGATAAGGGAATTGATAAGCAGATAAGGGAATTGATAAGGTTGCCTGAAGACAGAACAACATTACTAGAAATACCAGCCCAGTTTCAGGAACACAGAAGAGGCCAGAACATGATTGTATGATAAAAGCCAGTGTCTGAGATCAGAAATCTCAGCAGATAATGGTGCAAACTGGTGCCCCAAGCTAGAAAGTCCATGAAAACATAGTATAAAAGTATAAAAATCCATGTACAGAACTCTCCTGTCTCACCCACTGCTTCTCTTAGCCGTGTATTTCAGTAAATATGCCTTTTCTGTTCTCCACCCTGTCTCTGATGAATTCTCTCACCTCTGCACTTTCGGCCTACACCCCATTTTTCTCCATTAACAGAATGAAGACACATTATCATCTCAATTGGCACAGAAAAAAAATGTTAAAACACTTGATGAACCAGGAATAGAAATAAAGTACCTCAACATAATAAAAGTCATATGAAAAACCCACAACAAATATCATACTCAATGGTGAAAGACTGGAAGGTTTTTCTCTAAGGTCAGAAACTAAGGCAAAACTGTCTGCTTTCACCAATTCTATTGAGCTGAGTATAGGATATTATAGCAAAGAGCAAGTAGGCAAAACAAACAAACAAACAAAATAAAAAAGCATTCAAATTGGAAAGGAAACAGTGAAATGACGATATGTACATGGTATGTACATGGTATGTTCTTATTTGTTGCAAACCCTAAAGGATCTACAAAAAAACCCCAAACAAACAAACAATAACCAGTAGAACTAATTCAGCAAAGTAACAGGATACAAAGTCCACACACAAAGATTATGTGGAGCCCCAGAGCACCTAGTGTAGAGAGCTGGTTATGCAAATCCATCTCCACTTTGAAGGCAAAACATTCCCAAACTGGCTGCCTGAAGTAACTCTGGGGATGGACATTAAAATGACTAGCTCAGAGAAAACTGAAGCAGTAAAATTAAAAGCAACCCACATGGCACTGCAGACCTTCCCTGTTTCACCCGCTGCTCCCCTCAGCAGTGTATTTCAGTAGATCTGCCTGTACTGTTCCCCATTCTGTCTCTGGTGAATCCTCTCACCCCCTGCATCTCTGGCCTACATCCCATTTCTTCTATGCAAAATAAATAAAAACCTTATAGTAAAGGAATCATTCTTTAAAAAAAAAAAAATAAAAAAGTAAAAACCACAGGAAACTCTAGTAAACTCAGTTCCTATCCATGTTTGTCAGGATAGCCAGGAAGACAGGAAAAGTGGATTTTCAGGGTCAACAGATTGAGGTGATATTTGTAAGGAAACAGGAAAGAAAATGTAGTAGTCAGGTTGGATCTTATGGCTGGTATCATGGTTAGGGGGAAGGGAGGAGGAATATGTTGGAAAATGGCCATCTTAGTGACACTGAAATACTTTCATTTTAGAATAATGGCTTCCAAGGGTCATATGTTCATCCTTATCTTCTGTACCAAACCTAGTCTTTCAGGTTATCACATGGGTTTTCACAGAGGCAGCACCTTGAAGCAGGCGTTAAGGAGAAAAAGTAGGGTTTGACAAGGCCACCTGTATTACCCTTCACTAATTTACCTCCACACTTTGGTGAAAACAATCCAATACTTACTGATACTCAGCCACACAGTCGAGCAAACCTCCATACTTTAAGGTCTCATGTTGAACAGCACTTTCAAGAGCTTGCACTCCACTGACATCTTTTAGAATATGCTGGACGCTTTCAACATAGCCAAGTTCAGGGATATTTTCATCTCTGGCTTTTAGGTTTCCCTGGGGTGAAAGTATGCTTTCCAAGGCTTCATGGAACTGTTTCCCTTGTAAAAATATGTCTGAAAAGAAAATGAGTAGAAAGTGAAAAAAAAAAAAAAAAAAAAAAAAAAAAAAAAAAAAAAAAAAAAAAAAAAAAAAAAAAAAAAAAAAAAAAAAAAAAAAAAAAAAAAAAAAAAAAAAAAGACAGAGTGAAAAAGCCCGCAAAAAGAAAATCCGAAGCTGGGAGGGGAGGATAAGGGCACAAAATGGAAGAGAGGAGAATACAGGGGACCATGGAGATGGATCACGGGTGAATTGGTGGTGGGCTGCCCAAGGGGAATACAAAATGTAAAAGACACAAATAACAATAAAAAAAAATGGAAAAAAAAAATAAAATCATATTCCCCCTCAAAAAAATAAATAAATAAATAAATAAAATCTCCAAGCCTCTATAACATAGTGGTAAATAAATCCTCAAAAAAAAAAAAGAAAAAAAAAAGAAAATCCGAAGCTAATACAAAAAAAACCCTCTAAAAAACTATGAATAAATGTAAAAATTACACGAGTTACCTTTAAGTGCCAAGTATCTATGACATTTTAGCCTTTTATGAAACCTAAGAATACACTTTGAAAACTAGAAAAACCAGAATAATTTAGACAATAAAATAGATACAAATGAAGTATTTCTAGAATTAGACCAGAGCTAGAATTGAGCATCTGATACTATTAAAGTACCACAGCTAACTTATGGTGCTGTGGATTTAAGTTATTAAGTTAATATAAGCTAACCGGTTTTAACAATTATTAGAAATTTATGGAAATGCGGTTCTTTTTACAAGCAAAATTTAATTATGAACATAAGTGAGAGAATCTTTTTACTAACAGGTTTAGTGAGCAGAAAGGAATGAAAATCAAGGTGTGAACAAATGGAAAACAAGGAATTGAATGTTGTAGTACAAAAGGAGCGATGAGAAGAAAACAGTTTTATATATTTTTTTTTTAGGGCAAGAAAAGCTGAAGACAGTTGCTCTGTCTTGAATTTTTTCCTTATATACTTTTAAGGAAAGAAAAAAGCATATTCAACAAATGCAAGAAATACTAAAAACATATTCACTTGACTTTTGGTAAGGAAAAAAGAAAAAAAGGGGGTAGTGTTGTGTTAAGCAGTGGCCTGCACTTTCAAATATTAACTTTCAAACACAATAACTCTGCAAGATAAGGACCATTACCCTCATTTCAATGAATGAGGCCTAGGCGGGCTGTTAATTTGCCCCAAAGCAAAACAAGCAGCCTGGCACCAAAGTCTATGTCCATTCCTGTCTACCACAAAGCAGAACAATGGAGGCAAACGGAGACCGAGACCATCGTTTAGATATGCACAGAAATACAGTAGGAAATAGACATGCTTGGAGACAGATACAGAAAAGAAGAAAACAATCTCACCTAATGAGGTAATATCAAACCCCATTACATTTGCTAAATATTTTTTACAAAGACTTTGAAAAGTCTCTCTTCCTGGAAATCACTTAGAGAATTAAATGAAATTCAACTGAGGAACTAAGTTATACTGATAGGGGTTAGGGAGGAAGGGAAGGGCATCATACCTAACATAGGAATCTGCACACACACACAAAGCAGAGGCTGCATGAAAATACCATGTGATTAATATGGTTTCTTTGAGCTAAAACTCTTGTTTTGAACTGGGAGTCTTACCCCAATGACGCTTGAAGTGTTAGACATTGATGCCATCAGAAAAACAGGATGTTTTTCCCAGGCTCAGGAAAACAGGATATACCTGAGTCAAGCTGACCAATAAGGTGACTGCAAACTCTGGGGCATGAAGAAGAGGGGGCATCAAACATGACAGGCTGTTGTGTGGGAGGATCACTTCAGCTGTCTCAGTTTAGTTCACTAGACAAAGGCCAGCTCGAGATGCCAAAACGGGTTTTTGGAGTAAAAAAAATCCCCATTCTCTCAGATCAAAGGCTTTCTGACATTCAGTGCATATTACAGATTCAATTCCAGTCTCTGCTCAAGTGGCTCTCAGCAGCGACAGGCAGACTGACTCCAGCATTTTCTGGCTACAATACTACTCCAAATTTACTTGAACTCATGAAAAACTTAAAAGAAATTTAAGACTGATGGAATTAAAACTGACAGGAAAGAAGTATAGCATTTATCTACAGACTGGTTAATGAAGCAGATCACAAACATGTTAAAAACGGGGAAAAAAGCTTTGTCAACTGCCAAGCAAATAGACAACTCATACCCCACTGCACCCCCCAGCTAGGTTCTTCACAGATAACAGGCCAAGAACCTGGGAATCTAGATTATTGGAGTCCCTAGATTGCAAGGCTCAGAACATAAAAAGGATTCAATTTGTCAAAATAAATTTTAGAAGATTCAAGACTTATTACAGATTGCATAAAAGAAATGTTTTCAATTCCCAGCACATGAAGTGCATTAAAAAAAATTCCCGAGGCTCCAATATTGGGGCTGATAGAACTGGCAGAAATCAAAAACCTGAAAAAATAAACCTCTGCCCATTCCACTGTGACCATTATAAATCAAAGTAGGACAGCCTTATCCTCAGCAATGCTCAAAAGGTAAACAAATGCTTGGGAAACTGACCAAGTGTCTGAGAATGCCAGCTCCAGCATATCTCTATGCTTCCGACTTTGCCCAGACCTGGCAGAAAGGAATTAAAAAACACCAAAAACTGCCTCTCCTGATCCATCAATCAATTTAGTGAGTTATGACATGCTTTTTCTTTCTTCCTTTTTTTTGGAGGGGAGGGGTGGAATGGGGGACATTAATACGAAAGTAATCTCATGAAAAAAAGATTCTTCCTTATTTTTTAAGATTGATCCTGAGTTAATTGAGAAATACATCGGAGTATTACTCCAGATCAGCAAAGTTGACTCTGGAAAACCATCATAATTTTCTCTGCCTGGGCCAGTGAGGCTCCATCACGCTTTAAACAGGAATTTCTCTTTCATCAAGGGGGCCTCTAGAGCACTTCTTTTCTTAGTGCCAAACCTACAAACCTATGTTCCCATAGGTCCCAATTAGTTTCTGCCTTTAAGTTTCTTATCAACGATTTCAGGATTCACACACTCTTTAACATTCATGGTTTAGTAAAAAAAAAAAACTAACTTTCACGAGGAAACAACATTAATTCTAAATCCTAGTGGTACAAATAAAAAACTTAAAATATGTTGCTTGTTTGGAAAGCAGAGACTAAGTTTGGTCGGTAGTTGCTACTAATTAACTAGCTTAAGAAGGCAATGAGCCCCTGCAAATATTCCTTGTTCCTGAAAGTTTTAAGGGGCTAGAACCTTGAACATATTTGCCACACCCAGGTGCCACCTATATAAATACTTAATATTTTTCCTTAGAACAGTTGTCCACATGTTCAATGTGCTACACATTGTATTTTCTAAGATGTCTCTGATAAGTATGTTACACTTTAAATTAAAAATAAGAGTGCTAGGGCCTCCCTGGTGGTGCAGTGGTTAAGCGCTGCACTGTGGAGCTGTCGGCAGCTGCTAAGCGAGTTAGATGCCAGGCGGGGGAGAATCCCACATGGTGTGGCAGACCTACTTGCCTCTCCCGCTGCTCTCCTCAGCAGTGTATTTCTGATCTGCCTATTCTGCTCCCCACTCTGTATCTGGTGAAGCCTCTCGCCACTCCACACCTCTGGCCTATACCCCAGCTGTATGTATAAATAAATAAATCTTTAAAAAAAAAAACAAAACTAAAAGTAAGAGTGCTAGTGTTCCACTATGGACACATGTACTGTTCTCTGAGAAGTGAGGAATGATCAATGTAAAACTCAGCTTAAACAAAAGACAGTTACATAATTCTGATAGGAACCAGCTAATTCACCCATGCCAATGGTCTTTCCTTTCACCTTGCTTTTGAATGGAGTACGTTTTAAACAAACTATTCTCTTCACTTGTCTAAGAAGTTAGTAAACCGAAAACTAAAGTTTATTTATTCTCTGTTCCTAGTCAAGAGTATCTGATTATCTGAATTTACCACGATCTAAATACAGAACACGTGTTTTGGCTTTATTGCCAGAATCTTTAAGTTTACCAGTATATGCTATTAAATAGAGCAAGGGGTTTACTGATTAGATTCTGAATAAAGTATCCAGCAAACAACTAGAATTTTTTATCAGGTGGCTGACTTTCCCATAATCAAAGAAGGCAATTCTAATACTTAAGTTGGTAGCTTATAAAAACATAAACTTAATGTATAACTTAGTCAAAGTAATTATCTCTGTGCACCACTTTCATGTGAAATGGAGATTATATGCTTCATATTTGTAATGAGGCTTGAGATAAAACACAAGTGCTATTTAATGCTAATTACTATCATTTAAAAGTAGTTCTCTACTAGTTAAGATTTAAAAAAAATCCATTTAACACTACTCTATAATCTAGAAAACAGTTATCATATAGAACCAGAATTCAGAAAGTTACTTTTAGTATATTCTGCAAAGCCATCTTCTCCCAGTTCCAGAATCATTCGCTGTTTCCACCTCTGCAAATAGAAAATCTGTTGTGATGTCATGGTCTGCTGAAGGATCCGGGTCACACTTGGTATCATACTCCTCTGCAAAGGAATTTTCAAAGGAATGGTAGGATCACCCGTTGCATTTGGTTTTATGCATCTCTCTGGATTAAAGAGAGAAAACCAGTTCCGTGGAATACTTGCTTCCTCATCTTGCTTTGGAGGCTTGCTCTTACTCACAGGTCCATAGAGTAAAGAATCTTCCTCAAACAATGATTCTGGAGTCTGAGCAGGGCTCTTGAACGACAAAACCGACTTTACTAAATTAGAATATTTTTCTTGATTCACTTCTTCATAAGGATTCACTTTTTTTTTCCGGTCACATAAGCAAGAGGAAGTGGAGAAACCCACACGGGCGTCTACTTCTACAAAAAAACCCTTTGACTTTCTGAGTTGCCTGCAGATGGTCTGAAATGCCTTCATCTTTAGATTTTTCTTTCACTTCCCTCTTCTCTACTTGCAATGTCGAAACCCTTTAACTTTTGCATTCCTATTAAAGAGAAAAGTGGTGTTAGATACCAAACTTGTTAAAAATTTGAACCATCAATGTGAAAGCTGCATATTACATAGCGCATTAAAATTGTATTCAAAAAGCTTTATCGACATATTTGGTCAAAGCTATTTGCAAAGACTCGTCAATACCAGAAGGACCAACACTGATTTAATGCGAAATAGCGGACAGGCTTAAGAAATGCGACGCCTATGAGGTTAACTTGGCCTGTGTGAGTAACAGAACGCTGGCGCCCGTCCCATAGCGGTGTGGGCAGCCATAGTTAACAATTTCTCACGGACCTCTGAACGCCAGATTCTTTGCTAACTATTCTGTGTGATGAGTTCTCATTTAACACCCACAGCCTCTAACGTGTGTACTACTGCGACCCCGTTTTACAGAGCGGAAAATCGTGCTTTAAGTTCGAGCTGGTAGGCGGCAATCAGTAGAGCTCTCTATGATGATCCCCAGAAAACGGGCTCCTGCTCCCCACTATAAGTGGAGGCAGCCCGGCGGTGGGCCCCCTCGGCTGGGAGTCAGGATGAGGGAAGAGACGGCTTAAACAGAAGCCCAGCTCACAGCAGAATTAGATACCTCGGAACCACAACGTTTCGCTTAACTTCCAGGGAGCCAAAACCTCTCGCGACCCGTATTTTCACGGGTCCCGCGCTTTGGTCTTGAGTTAGGCCCCGCCCAAGGCAAGCAATCCCAGTATGCCCTGCAAGGCTCAAGCACCGCCCCTAGCCTGTTGTTCACCTCCGCTGACACGCAATCAGTAGAGTTCTTTCCCTCGGGCGGAAGCGCGGCTGCCTGAAATGCTCCCTTTTGCTCTCACGATATCTTGCTTACGTCACAGCTCGTCCGCCATCTTGGACTCGGGCTGAGTAATAAATTCACCCGCACGAGCGCGCGTTCTTTCTTGAGACGCGTTTCGCTGCGAGAGTGTCTGTTAGTCCTCTCAGCGTCGCGGTCCGGCTGTCGGCGGTTTCCGCGTGGCGCCGAGCAAGGGTAGGCCCCGCGTATCTTCTTTGCCCGGCTCCAACATGGACGGCAGCGGGGACGGGGGAGGCCGCTCTAGGGGAGCACGTGGCGCGCCGCTCGCCTTTCCCGGGGCTGCTGGGATGGTGGCGGAGTCCCGCGGCCTCCTGCCGCCGTCGGGCAGGGAGGCCACTGGAGGCGGGGCCGCGGCCGCCCCTAAGAGGCGCCCCGACGGCGGCGGCCCAGCCTCTTCTTTCCTCGCACAGCCAGGCAGCCCCTGCTCGAGGCCCGCGTCGCCATGGCCGCGGTTCCCGAGTTGCTGCAAGAGCAGGAGGAGGACCGCAGCAAGGTGAGGCCCTTCCCGCCCTCAGGCTCCAGGACTGGCGGCCCGGCCGATCTCCCAGACCCGCACATTCCTTCCCCCATTCTCTGGGGTGAGCTCTGGTGTTTCCGGTGAAGCTCCCCAACGCGGGAAGCGCCGTTCCCTGTGGCGCTCCCTGCCTTCCCGCGGGTGAGAGCAACAGGAGCTCAGCTACCTCCTGTAGCCCGCGCGCGGGGGTCTCGTGCGACAGGTCTCGGGTTCGTCTCAGGACACCCGAGAATTAGCCTTCACTTAGTGCAAACTGGATCGTGATAGTGAACGAGAATCTACTTGGGATGTAACAAATGGTTAGGTTGGTTACTTCCCCCCTTTCTCGGGGAAACCTTTGGTCCAGATATTGGGGAGTTTTGTTTCCATCAAGTCAGATTTGAAGCGTGTTCTTTACAACTAAATTCTGGGACACTGCGGGAGTTCTTCAATTTTTACTTGGTGCTCAAGTACTTGAACTTGGTTTTCACTCTTAAATATTTGCGTGATTTTGTAAATTAACTCTGCCTCAAGAGTTAACCTTGCGGTCTGAAAGGTGTAATGCAGTCGATTCAGATCACTGTAGCCCGTTAAAGATTTAGAGACGAGCCTCTGTTCATGACCTGTTTAAGTCAGTGGTAGTATGAACCACAACGTACTGTGCAGAATCGGCAACAGAAAAGTTTTAACAGAAAATGAAAAGGCGCTCCTAAATTTAAGAAATCTAGAAGGCGTCTTAAATCATCTTACATCTGTTTAGAAATCGGCACTTTTGGTTGAGTTGGACTGAATTGTTGCAACAAGGTTACTGCTTTATTGAAGTACAACTTTGTGAGTGAGGATGGGGTCTTTCGATATTTTAAAGTTAGGAGAAATGAATTATTCTTTCACTAAAGCTAAGTGGGAACTTAGGATAGATTATTTCTAAAACACTGTAGAGGTAGTTTTCTCTGTAGTAGCTTAGTTGAGTTGACATTTTGATATCCTCCCCCTTTTAGATAGCTATTTAAAAGTATTTAAGTTTTAATTGCCCTTTCTACAGTTAAGACAATTTATTGTGACTGGTTTTTAAAATAAGTTACCGCTCTGATCCTCCAGCAAAATAGAATGTATGAAGGCTGTTTTCTGCCTTTAATTTTAGTGGCTACAGGAAAGGGTTATATAGAATTATTTTCCTTTTTCCTTTTTAAATTACAAAAATGGAAATAATAAAATAGTACTGTCATTTTGCTTCCTGTCCTGTTGATCAAGGTGGTTTTTACAGTACACTAAAGGGGGGTTTGGAACAAGTAATAACAAGACCAAATCTTTTTTTTTTTTTAAAGGTTTATTTATTTATACATACAAGCTGGGATTACAGGCCAGAGGCTTGGGGCAGAGAGAGGGTACACCAGAGACATAGCGGGGAGCAGAACAGGCAGATCAGAAATACACTGCTGGGGGGAGCAGCGGGTGAGGCAGGAGAGGTCTGCCCCACATTGTGGGATTATCCCCGGCGTCGAACTCGCGTCTCTGCTGCCTACAGCTCCACAACGCAGCGCTCAACCGCTGCGCCCCAGGGAGGCCCGCAAGACCAAATCTTAGGCATATGTGCGTATCTTTCTTTGTTAGCCAAATGAAATATTTTACATTTTGCCAAAAAAATGTTTTAAGTTCAGACATTTTTGTTAATTTACTTTGGAATTTCCACAAGGATAGGGGTTCCTGGGTTTGTTCAGGGGTTTAGACACTAATAAAAGTGGAGAACATAATTGATTCTTGAGAATTTTAAATGTTCATAAGGTATTCTTTATTACCAGCGCAGCAAAGCTGAACGGAGCCCGTATCTGATGACATGACTTTTTCATTTATTCTCATCCTTTAATGTAAAAGTGTTGGATTTGCTAACTTTACCAGAAAGCATTGTAGGGGAACAGTTGCTTAGTTTAGCCAGTCCTCTACCAGTGGGGAAGATTGTGTTTTGATATTTAACACCATTATACACCACCTTTATGGTAAACTACTAGTATTGTATCCCCCTCCTGACTGGTTGAAATTTCTCAGTTGTCCCGTATTATAATGTGAGGAAATAATTGGAGATTTTGGCGAGCTTTGTTCTCAGAAGTCTGACCTCCAGTCATCTTGCATCTTTTAAGGTTTTTTGGTCTTCCATTTGCCAGAGTCAAATAGTTGGGCATCATGTTTAGATCCCCACTCACAGATTTCAGTGTATTTCTCTGATTAAGAGTTTTCCCTCCCATTAGTCTAGCAAATGTGACTAATCCAATGTGGGTCCTTGTTGCCTCTAGGACTTTTTTATTTTTTTATTTTTTGTGGTTCTTTAATTGCTACTGACCTTAGTTGAGTTAGATCTAGCACTTCTCAGCTTCATAGTAGTATTGCAACTTGGATTTAACTTTTCACTAGTAGGTTACATGGGCTTTGCGGGGTACGCTGTATTTTACTTTAGATTTAGATGCAGTGGTTAATGTTTATTAGTACTCTGGCAGATAATTTTTGTTAACTGGTATGTAAGTTGTCTCTAGGGACTCTTGTTATCTCACCCAACTTGGGTATAGTATCATACAGTTTGAATTAGTACAGGGACAATCCTGTACTTTACTATTACTGAAGTAAGTCCAGAGTTAGTAATTTCTGTGGATTGAAGTTTTCTGTTTTACTTAATGGCTTGATTTCATATTTCTTTTTTGAAGTAATGACTTATCAGAGCCCAAGATTTAGTTCTGGATCAGTGGTCTGCACACAGCGTCTTAAGATTCCCACTTGTGAATATTAATTCAACAGGTTTCCTCACATTTTTTTGGCTGTGGAAGAAATGGTTATGGGAGGCTATTAAAGAATTTTTTAGATCTTAAACTCCAAATTAGGTGTGAAACCTAGTAAATGACTAATGTTTAATGTAGAACTTTAGTTTTAACCAGCTTCTTAACCTTTTGACATTTTGGCTTGGTAATTTGCGGGTTTTGTCCTGGAGGGTTGTCCTGTGCATTTTAGGGTGTTTTGACAGCACTCCTGACCTCTACTGTGTCATAGTTTTCCTCCCCAATAACAGACTTGTCAAGTGTCCTGTGGTTGAGAATCACTGGTTTAAACTTTCTAAAATGGCGTGATACTTTGGTGTCCAGTGCAGAGGGCAATCTTTAGTGTGCTAGTTTCAAGTCTGTAGATTTACGATTGATAAATTCTAAGGAAATGATATACTGTATAAAACATAAAGTTGATTTTCTGATAGAATTAGCTTTCCAACATTGAGAACCCCCAACAAAAGATGGTAAACGGTAATTTTCTAAAGCAGGTTCTGGGCAGTTAAGGGCAGCTGTTTTTTCATGTTAGAATTCAGTGGCCACGTTGGACAGGGGAAACCTAAGACTCACCAAGAAATGAAGCTTGGTCTAAAATTGCTTTTTAAGCATTTTGTTTTTTGTTGTTGGGGCCTAGTTTGAGGGGAAATGAATAGTTCAGTAGGTTAGTGCCCTGAGTGCTTCAAATAGCCAGTGGTGAAAGGATACATGCAGAGAAGTTAGATTGTATTAGGTAGGGAAATAACCTGATTAGTGAGCTCAGTTATTTTGAGGAAAGTATTTTAGAACTTTTTAAGTTCTGCTTTTTCTTTTTAAAACACAGAGGGAAGGTGGTTACAGGCAGGACATTTTGTCTCACAAGCACAAAATTGAGAAGTTTTATCTTTCCAAAATCTTCTGCTTCGAGCTGACACCTGTTTATTTTCTGAAATGGCCATTGAGTTACTTTGAAGAGCTACTGCTCCTAAAAAGGAATACGGAATTTGTTGATTTTTTTTTTTTAATACTCTAAGCCATAAATACACAGGAGTAAGTCACAGTTTGAGAGAACAGAGGAAAGACTCAACTTTAGCAGTTTAGAAATTGGGTCCTTACCCTCACACACACACCCAGACACTCCAGTTACAAATTGGGTGTGACTTTTTCAGGCACAATATCACCTGGAGAGAAAAGTGTAATATTCTCAAAATATCTTTTTATACTAACATGTATGCCTTTTCTGTCTGTTTTTGAGACACAGACCCTTAAAACTGTCATTCTAGGCAACATGAGTACAAATACAGATGTCACCAACATCACAGCTTTCACTTAATTGTTCATGAAGAGCAGTACAAAGCTTAACTGTTGTGCTGGTAGATGCCAGTAGTGGTGAGTGATGTGAAGTATTGGAATATTTTAATTTGACTTATCTCCGAAATTTGCTGTACTTCTGACTAAATTAGAAGGAAACTCATCTTGTAATAAATACTCTGTTGAGCTGCTGCTAGAAAAATGAAAGATGGAGAATAGAATTCACTCTATCAAATGCAAAGAACTCATCTTTTAGTTACGAAGAGACATTACTCTGTTGTAACCACAAAGCAGACATATCTTTTAATAAACACAGGCAGATCATTTTACAGACTTTCTTGCCACATTCATTTAGGTGATACCCCTGCTTTTCAAAAGTTGGCATTATGCCTCTTCTCTTTTACAAAAGACATTAATACCTGTTTGAGCTAACAGAAAGAAATCCCAAGAGTATTCTCACAGTTGCTATTCAAGAGCCAAGCTCCTTCCTGGGGAACTACTTTTTACAAGTTGTTTCTGTATTTTATTCCTGCTTTTACTGTATATTTTGTTCTAGGATTTTTTTTTTTTTGGAGGGGGGTGTGTTTCTTGGTCTGATT
This sequence comes from Scalopus aquaticus, assembly GCA_004024925.1. Taxonomy (NCBI): domain Eukaryota; kingdom Metazoa; phylum Chordata; class Mammalia; order Eulipotyphla; family Talpidae; genus Scalopus; species Scalopus aquaticus. The sequence goes on from PVIJ01008112.1 coordinate 29,603, forward strand.
TGGGGAGCTGGGGACACTTAAGAAAATTTCCCACATAAATAAATAGCAATTGTTTGTTCACTTTATACCATTTTGGCTTAGGAAAGATTTTACAGGAACTTTATATAGTGGGGGAAATTTCTCAAGGCCCCACAAAGACTAATGAGGGATGTCAATATAATCTCTGTTCAGAGGATCAAAGTGTTACCTACTTCAAAATTAACCTGGACAGCTACTCCAGTTCTAACTCTACAAAGAGGGTATCAAAACATTATTCAGCATAAACTGACCTATGACTACCAGGACTCAAACCAAGAAATTAATGTCAATAGAATTTAAGTTCCCTAATTTTTAATTTTCTACTCCCCCTGGAGTGGGTTTGGGAATTTGGCTCTACTCCCCATAAACTACCACATCCCAAAGTAATATCCCTGCAGACCCCATCAGCACTTACAGCCTTTACCAGTTACTGGCTGTTTTACTGTTATTGGCTTTGCATTGTGATAAAATTTTTCAGTCATTCTTTTGTTGGGGGAAAAAAAACATGGAGTCCCTATGAACCCTTTTTAAGATGGGTAAGGAGGGTAGGGGTGGGGTTCTAACCACAAACCAGGCAGTTGGTTTTCTCTCTGTACTGCTGCTTAATTGATACAGGTTCAGTGACACCGGCTTAAGTCCAGACTGTTCTCTTCATTTTGCTGTATCATGTTAAGTTTTCAAACCTTTTTCTGTTTCATCTTGAGTGTAAAATAAGGTAAACCAAAAAGGTCAGGCAGTGAATGTTACTAAATGTTTGTCAACATGAGTAATGTGTAGCAGGACATACTTGTAGCAGAGGTGTGTGGAATTGACACACCAGAAAGTTTTTTTAGCAAGGGAACTTTGATGGGATCAGGTAGTAGGCTTTTAAGTTTGAATGGAAGAAGTTAGTTTTATTTTTGTTGCAACTGTTTCCTCTCTAACAGTGATATGTTGATTCCCAATAGTATTTCTGTGGTAGGAGGCCTTTATAGATCATATTGGTAAACCCTTTCACTTCAAACTCACTTGACAATGCGGCTATCTAATAATTATATGGGTTGCTTGAGGTGAATATTAAGGCATTAATTTGACTTGGTGTCTCGTTTTATGGGGCTTATTTGCAGCCTTGTGAAATGATGATTTAGTTTATCCATTCGCTGAGTGTGCAGCACCAACCTTCTTCCAAGCCTTGGTTCCTGTTCTAGGAACTTGGGGCTTCGTAGCTTCCAAATGCCCTGCAGTCTGTGGTGTTCTACCACAGACAGCTTGTGTGTTGGTGGACTACTGGTAAGAATGGTTGGAAGCAGCAGGATGGGTCCCTCTAGGTCCCATCTCACCAAGATGAGTGGTGGAAATCTGATCACTTGCTGCAGCCCTTTAGTTCAAGTTTGGTTAACTTCCTTGGCTATTTATATTAGACCAAGATATCCTAGAAGTCTTTGATTCTGTTACCCTTGAGAGGAGGACCAAGAATATGATACTGGCAGGCCTGAATTATTAGAAGGCGGGCATTAATTAGGGGTGGTGAGGCAGGAGCCTTTTTAAGTCCATTTAGTTTTTCATGTATCAGTGCCACAATGAAAAGCTTGGGTACCTTCAGAAAGAAAGTAGTAAGAAATAGTTGTAGCACCAATACTGGAAACTTGCATGTGAGTTGAAACAGAAAAGTAATTTATGTTCTTTATAAATAATGTATCCTGTGAGTCTGATTTTCAGAAATGAGTGCATATCTAGAACATGTCTGCAGCAGAACATTTTTGTATTATTTCCTTACTAATGATAAAAGTAAAAATATGATTCAGGAGGCCTCTTTCCTGATTTGAGTCCATTCAGCTAATAGGCCATTCATGGGTGACTTTGTCATATTGGCCCCCTCCCCGCTAGGGGGGTTAGTTCAAAAGACACAGAATGTATATGCTAACAAGTACATTCTTTTGCTTTGGGAATAGAGAGTAAGAAGTTATTTATATACAACTATTCTCCTTTCCTTTTTCATGTATGTTAGTTTCCTTATAACATTCAAAATAAGGTAGGAATGTAGAGAATGATATTTGACTTAACGACGTATATAAAATTGGTTATATTTGAATAGCTATTCATCTAAATCTCATTCTAGACGTCACTGTAGATGATATCTTCACTTTAGATGTTGTAATTTTGGTCATATGGCATTAATAGAACCTGGAATCTGCAGAAGACATAACAGTTCACCTTTTCTGTGTTCCCCTGTACATATATTTTTTTAAGGTTTATTTATGCATACAAACTGGGGTGTAGGCCAGAGGTGCCGGGGGTGGTGAGAGGGTTCACCAGAGACAGAGTGGGAAGGGAACAGGCAGATCGACTGAAGTACACTGCTGAGGGGAGCAGTGGGCGAGGCAGGAGAGGTCTGCTGCGCCATGTGGGAAGCTCCCTGGCTCCCTGGCCTCCACAGCGCTGAGCTTAACCCTTTGCACCGTGAGGGAGGCCCTCTCCTGTACATTCTGACTTTCAGAATTCAGCGTTCTGTGTTGTCCAGTCACACACATGCCCTTTCCCATCTGTGAGCCATTAAACCTTTTGAAGAAGCTTTGCAGATGGTATTAAATCTTGTACCAAAGTGAGAGTTCTAAGGGAAATTTGGATTAAAAGTGGTCATTGGTTGTGGCCACTGTCAAGTTCCCAGCTGGGAGGGGAGGCTGGAGAAGAAATGCAGGGGGATTTATCAGCTTTTTTTCCTTCTCAGGCTCTTAGGGAAAATGTTTATATTTAATTCAGTTAAAAATGAATTTAGATTTAAATTTAAAATGAATTACTTCTAAATGAAGTAATACTTGTTTACCCCTTTTTTGTTGCAAAAAAAGTTACTGTAGACCATACAGTAAAGATCCATCTGGTAATAAAGTACACCGAGGCTGAAACTGTTTAAAACTTTAAGTGTGTGATACAGTGGTTTCTTTGGAATCTATCAGTTTGGTTTTAAAATTTATGTGTTGTCATTTGAGAGTAGGTTAGCCTTAAATTTGATTCTTACAAGTGACCTCGGGGACCTGGTAAACAGGTCCTGAGTGCCTAAGGTTCGTCTGGACTCTGAACCCTTCCTTAAAATAGGCATTTTGGCATTTGTGGCCCAAATCAGAGTCTTAGTGTGGACTAGCAGGACTAAGCTGTACTGAGTGCTTTTTAAAGATGGGGGATATAGGTGGGTGGCAGATGGGGTGGGAGTGGGAGAGTTCTTAAACCCTTCAGCCTCGTGGTTTTAATTTACCAAGTTCTATGGTGTGTGGGGCGTTGGTTTTGTTGAGTAAGCAGAAGGACTGCTGAGCTTTTTTAATCGCATTCCAGAATATACTTCTGGAGCCAAGGGTACAGTGCTGACTTAAAACTTCAGACATTTCACAACTTCCTACTCCTTGATGATTTATCAGTTTCATTATCTGGAGGCATATGCCACCAAAAAAGAATGTTCATTTAACTTGTGAGTGGCAGCTGTTGAGTTGCTGGTGGCCTGGATGCTCAGAATTTTGCCAGTATTTTTAACTCTTATGTACAGGCAAGAATTACTGCTGGAGGGCCTCCCCGGTGGTGCAGCGGTTAACGCTGCGCTGTGGAGCTGTCAGCGGCGACACGTGTTCAACGCCCGTTCGAGGAGAATCCCACATGGTGCGGCAGACCTCTCCTGCCTCGCCCGCTGCTCCCCTCAGCAGTGTAGTTCTGATCTGCCTGTTCTGCTACCCGCTCTGTCTCTGGTGAACCCTCTCACCGCCCCACGCCTCTGGCTTGTACCCCAGCTTGTATGTATAAATAAAAAATAAATCTTTTAAAAAAAAAAGAATTACTGCTGGAAAAGCAAGGATATGCTTGATATCCTGCTGTGGTACAAAGTACCTTTAGCAGTTTTTGTTATCCCTTATTCTCTCTGCATTCTTGCACCAAGAAGAAATATTTCTGAGCTGAAAGTAAAGGAAACTTAATATAGTAATGGTCTTTGACTGTTACTCCTGTATAGTTGGGGATAAGGAAAAAGAGAAGAGACCAGTGGAATGAACAAGAACAGGTCAGGTTTGCCGTAGCTTTGCTTGTAGACTTAAATGAGCCAGTTCTCTAGATTGAGAGGGGGCCAGAAACCAGGACTTTGACTTCTTTAGGAAATGGGAGTTTCAGAAGCAAGACAGTTGCTGAGCTCTGAGAAATGCACCCTAGGTCTGTCCTATGGGCTGTCCCATCTTTTTACCAGTGACTCTTGTCCCTTTTACACCTGGCCCACTTTATACTTGGCCCTGGCAGATTGACCAGTACAAACAAGATAGGTAGGGTGGCCAATCAGGATTCTCTGCAGTAAAATTCTAGTATGTATTTTGAAATCTTGGATACTATACTTGCCTAGTGGAAAGTTAACAGAAGGAAGGAAGCTTTTATCAGAAATATGTCAGCTATAGTCACAGTTGTGATGAAATATCCCTGACCTTGAAGCTTTATCTTTGTTTACAGAGATCTCGTAAATGGACATGTGAAAATTAAGCCAAACAAGCAAATATTCCATAGCGATCATCAAGAATTCATTTGGAAGAAGTATTTATGTTGATGTCAGGAACTGTGTATTGTGATCTTACCAATAGCTGGCATTAAAATCAAGTTCTGGTAACAACTTAAAACTTATTTACTTAGAGGAAATCCATTGTCACAGAGCTAACTCTGGCTTTCACAAGTTTTAGTCACAGTGCTAAAGAAAAAATGATAGTACTGATAACTTCTGGTATTAAAAAGGAAACAATACATGCATTTTTAGTGATTATCTATAATCTTTTTATACCTAATTCGACCAGTTTTTCTGGTTTTAGAAATTCAGTGCATCAGTTCTTGGTGCTGAACCTTTAGTTTTGAAGAAAAGAATCCAAAGAGAAATTAAAAAGGACATACTCAGTATTTCCTATTCTCATTCACTTAACTGCAGTCTTTACTTGGCATTCTCCCTTTGTTTAATAATCTAGTGTTAACTGCAAGTTTTGTTTGTGTCAGGCTTTTGGAATTGACCCTCAGCTTGTTTGCTCTAAGAATTAGGGAGTTTGTCATTTTAAATTTAGTAAGAAAACTATTTTGTTCTCTATAGCTCTTAATAACTCAGTTTTTTCCAAAAAGACCTTTTTAAGCAGGCAGAAGTGGAGTTGCATGTTTTCCTCTGAATTTCTAACTCACAGAGTCAGTTACTTTTGGTTTTAGGTCATTACTCACGCTTGTAGCCACAATGGGGTTCTCCGAAATAAGACTTTTGTTAGTCTTTACAATTCACCTGTGTCTAGATTCCTCATGTCTTGATATAGTTCCTGAATATAAACAGGTTCACTCCTGAGGTGATATCTTTCATCTTACCCCAAGGACGTGACTGTTTTCTGCAAGTTTTTGTAACTACTTTGAATGCCTCAGTACAATTCTTCAGTATTTACTTAAATGTATTTTCATGTAGACATAAAATGTGTGATGTATACAATATATAGTTTTATTTACAAGACGACTTTGGAACCACATGCATTTAGGAAGTTTCCTCACAATTTCAAATACGTTTTTAAGGTATCTCAACTGACTGTACTGAATGAACTTGTATAAACTGCTTTTTAATTACTAGTTACCATTTTTATTTCAGCTGAGATCTGTATCTGTGGACCTGAATATTGATCCCTCACTTCAGATTGATATACCTGATGCACTCAGTGAGAGAGATAAGGTCAAATTTACAGTGCACACCAAGGTAAGTGACAGTATAACTTCAGCAATAAAAACAAGGCTGTGTTGCAGCCTTGTTATTCGTGGTGGGTTTAAGAGACTTGCGATACTGAAATGGTTGCTGTTGATTTGCGGTGTAGCACTTACTGTTAAGTCTGAACTTTTACCATCTTGAATGTAGTAAGTATCAGATAAGAACCCTTGCTTTAGCATTTTCCACTATGACTATGGGCATTGCTGATAAGTATAGCTTATACTCTGTGCCACGAGGAAGAAACAAACCAGGCACAGTGATAGAAGTGGAGCCACATACTTATACAGCTCAAATCTTCTACTCTTGCAGAAGATTTTCTTTCAGACTCTTTCTACTTCAATACTATTTAAAAGGTATTGAATGCTTGTCTTATCCCAGGCCCTGTGGTAAAGGGATCTTTACATTGATTTAATTTTGTCTTTATAAAAAGCTTATGATGGAGTTTATGCTGGCGAGGCAATAGATACAGACTTGAAATAAATAACTGGGGTATAATTTGAATCAGGCAGTTGGATGCTAAAGCTTGTTTAAGCTGTTTCCAGCTATCCATAAGGTCCTCTCCCCTGATTTTCTCTTAATGCCTTGGTGACTTGATTAGCATAACTTGGTTATTCAGGAAGCAATGTGAAGACTACTTGATTAAGTTGATCTGAAAGTTGTTTTGTGAAAGTAATTCCTTAAAGAACAAGTAATTCATCAGCTGTGACTTTCATAGTGGTGGGGAGATCATATGTTTCTTTTTGTTCTTTATTGGATTTCAATGTGTTTTATTATGCAGAATTTTTCCACAGTGCAGCCCAGGAAACTCAAACCACTTTATATAAAAGTGGTGGGTTACCAGTTAATTTTTCATTCCTTTCTTTACAGACCACGCTGCCCACGTTTCAAAGCCCAGAATTTTCTGTTACAAGACAGCATGAAGACTTTGTGTGGCTACACGACACTCTTATTGAAACTACAGACTATGCTGGGCTTATTGTAAGTGCATCTTAGAAAATCAAATAATTTACTGAAGTTGGTTTCTCTCTTTTTTTCTTTTACCTTGCTATTCATTTGGTTTAAAGAGACTTTATAATGGATTATGGACGTGGTTTGTCTCATTAGTCTGCCTACTAAAGTAAGTGCAATTACTGGTAATAAACTGAGCATGGTGTTAGTTATAAAATGAAGCACATATTGTGCAGAATGTGAGAGTAAATACAGTTTTTTTTTTTTTTAGAGATTTATTTATTTATACATACAAGCTGGGGTACAGGCCAGAGGCGTGGGGTAGCCAGAGGGTTCACCAGAGACAGAGTGGGGAGCAGAACAGGCAGATCAGAAATACACTGCTGAGGGGAGCAGCGGGTGAGGCAGGAGAGGTCTGCTGCACCATGTGGGATTCTCCCCGGCTGGGTGTTGAACTCGCATCGCGCGCTGCCGACAGCTCCACAGCGCGGCGCTCAACCGCTGCGCCACCAGGGAGGCCCCAGAGAGTAAATATAGTTTAATGAATTCAGCCTTATCTGCATTTGAGTTTGGCATTTTCTTTCAGGTATTAAGTAGAATTGATTTCTAGGAAATCATATACCTGAGGAGGAGACTTGGCTGATTTTAAATAAAGGAAAATTAAGTATGGCTTGGTCTTCGAGGCTGACTGAAGAACTGGCCGACTAAACAAAATTAGTACTGAGATTATGTTTAGGAATGGCTGTTCACTCAAAAACATCTTTTTGAAGTCTAGAGGCTATGATCTTAATATTTAGCATTGATTACAACATAAATTTTAAACCAACAGTGAAGCAGGGTAATGTGTCCTACCAGTTGTAGTAAGTCAACTGAACATGATTGTAGCCATACGTGCCTAATGTGGAGAGGTTACTTTTTCAAGTTATCCAAAGGAATAGAATTAAGAGTAAAACAGTGTTTGACTTTTAAGACCGCCTCACCGAGCTGTCTCCTGTACAGTCACTAATTAGAGTGTTACTGCTAATACAAGAATGCTCACAAGTTGCTTTTCTCTGCTGCAGATTCCCCCAGCTCCTACAAAGCCTGACTTTGACGGCCCTCGAGAGAAGATGCAGAAACTGGGTGAAGGTGAAGGGTCTATGACCAAAGAGGAATTTGCCAAGATGAAGCAAGAGCTAGAAGCGTAAGTGGATTTTCTTGATGGTGCTGTCTTTTGAGAACTACAAAAGTGGTTTTATATAGAGATAAGTAGAGGAACCTGGCAGCTAATTTAAGTACAGTTACTTATTTTGGCAGAGTGTGGGGCATGGGCTCTGTACTGTAGGTGCTGATTCCCTGGGGACCGTTGATTGACATGACATAGACATCTCTGTACACCATGCTTGCTAGAGGGATGCTAGGTGGGAAAAGTGAAGAAGCAAATCTTTGTGTTTTTCCTTCCTGCTAATGATTATAAGCTTTTTGTCTCTGAAGTTTGCTTACTGGAAGTATAAATTCAAACTAAATTGCAGCGATGAATGCTGTTAACAAAGACACCTTCTGAATAGTAACCATGTTGATAGTGTGAAAGTTCATAGGAAGCTCATTTTAATCTGGTGGTAATTTCAAACAAAAATTCTTTTTTTTTTTTTTTTAAGGTTTATTTATGCATACAAGCTGGGGTACAGGCCAGAGGCGTGTGGTGGTGAGAGGGTCCACCAGAGACAGAGTTGGGAGCAGCACAGGCAGGTTGATGGAAACGCACTGCTGAGGGGAGCAGCGGGTAAGGCAAGAGAGGTCTGCCATGCCATGTGGAAATCTCCCAGGTCTGGCTTCGAACTCCTGTCTCCACTGCTGACAGCTCCACAGTGCAGTGCTTAACCGCTGTGCCACCAGGGAGGCCCAAAAGTTAATTCTTTTGTTGTAGCTGAGGTTTGCGTTCAAGTTTTGTATGCGCCATCTTTTATACTTTATATTTTTCCCCTTTCACTTTTCCAGCATATGCATATTGGAATTCAGGTGCCCATTTCAGGAATTCCATTCAATAGTCTCAAGCCCATATTGTTTAGGGCCAGTCTTGACCAGCCCTGAGCACCTGAATACAACAGACTTATGAGGAAATTTAGAGTGATCTGTAATATCTAACTTGAGAGAAAACTGCCTTTATACTTTATGATATTTCCAAGGGTTCATGGTTTTAAAGAAATCAGTGTTCTGTGGTTGCTAAATATCAGCAGTGGTAACTGTATGCAGGTTTGGAGCCTCAGAGACATGTCCCAGCAATTCCAACATCACTTCCCCCCCTTGTCACAGACTCCAAAATAGGCAATGGCCTTACTCCCTGATTAGATAAAAAGTCATACAAAAATATTTTGGTCTAGGGCCTCCATGGTGGCTCAGCGGGTTAGGCGCCGCACTATGAAGCTGTCCAGAGCCACTGTGGCACGAGGTCGATGCCCGGCCAGGGGGATTCCCACATGGCACATCAGACCTCTCCTGTCTCGCCTGCTGCTCCCCTCAGCAGTGTACTTCGGTCGATCTGCCTGTTCTGCTCCCCACTCTGTCTCTGGTGAATCCTCTCACCACTCCACACCTCTGGCCTATACCCCAGCTTGTATGCGTAAATAAATATTTAAAATATATATTTTGGTCTAATTTGGGGTATTTTATTTAGTGGCATTAACAAAATAATGAGGTTAAACTGGGAGCAGTGTTGATCAGATAGTGGAATGATGTCAATTGAATGCCATTTATGTGCCTTCTCTTTAGTGAATATCTCGCTGTCTTTAAGAAGACTGTATCCTCTCATGAAGTCTTTCTTCAGCGCCTGTCTTCTCACCCCGTTCTCAGTAAAGACCGCAACTTTCATGTTTTTCTGGAATATGATCAGGATGTAAGACAGTTTTATTTTCATGGTCCAGTTAAAATATACAAGGCTATATATTTTAAATATACTTGCTATGTTTTCTTAAAAATGGACTGTTTTAAATTTCTGAATTTAACAGTGGAAATCTTAAGGTGCCTCTTCCCCTTCTCCATAGATCCATTTTGTTAAACATTTTAATAAAACTGCGCTTAAAGATTTTGACCTTTTCCCCCTCTGAAGTTTTCTCCCACCATTAAATTTGAAATTGTTAGAAGGAATTTAAATTGAGACTTGTACATTTTTTAGTATGCTCATTTTATTATTGCTTACATGAATAAGCCCTGATTTAGATACTTCCTCGTTACCTTCTAACCCATGAAGTTCAATAAGCAATATAGAAAAAAAAGATGATTTTACAGGGATTTAAAAGCAACTAAGAGGTGGTGCCATGATTGATCTTCAAAATATCTCCGAAGTAGTCACACTTTTAGAATTATGACTTGTGTTTAGGTTTATCCCATTCATAAGGTGTTTTAGATCTGGTGCTTGGGGTGAAATTCTTGTTGTCTTCTGTGTATGCTTTTAGTAAACATGCTGGTTGGAATTTATTCAGAATTTCTTTTAAAAGAACCTAGGAAAATATATACCACAAGCTCATGTTTTGCATTCTCTTCCTTTAGCTAAGTGTTAGGCGGAAAAACACCAAAGAGGTATTTGGTGGCTTTTTCAAAAGTGTGGTGAAAAGTGCTGATGAAGTCCTTTTTTCTGGAGTTAAGGTGAGTGGCTTTTAGAAAAATTATGACTTAATGTGAATAGATGGCCTTGTATTTCTTCAGAAGAGATACATGTGAAACACGGTGGTCAATTTCTCAGAAATGTAATTTTTTTTAAGGTTTTGGTTATATTTAGCTACACATTGAGTTTTCACTTTCCCAAAATATCTTGTTTCTCTAAGGAGGAGGTAGTTAGAACTTTCCCACATTTAAGTCTTTATTTTTTTCCTCATCTGTAAAGGACAGGGGTTATTCAGTTAATTTAAAAAGAAAATAAGCCACAAAAATGAGTATGTCATGCTGTCCAGAATGGTAAGTGTCCTTTATGATATGTCTGGTCATATGTGGCATTTGATCACTTGACATAATTAGCTGGCACAATTAAGAAATGAAACTTTGTGTGCTGGATTTCAGGGACTTTATATGAAGAATGTCCGATGTCTTGCTCTCATATTTTTATGTGTTGCAATGATAAAGACATACATTAAATAAGAAAGTAATTTCACCTGTTTTTATAATGAGGCTAAAAAATTTAAATCACAGCTCACACATTTCTGCTGCATAGTGCTGTTGTAGAAAGTCAGTTTAACACAGGAGTCTTAATTTCCTTGTAGGTGTGATTCATTTTCTTCACTCCTCAGGCCTCCTCCCCCTTTTTAGCTTTAGTTACCATCTGGTGTGTCTGACTTTAGCCACTGAAGACTTGAGTAAATGGGTCCGAAATTGGAAATTATCTCTTTGACTCACTTTTAAGGTGTGTGGGACTGTCTTGGATGCATGCATTGTAGCATCCCTCACCCACTGCCTACCAGATGCCAATAATGCTTCCTGTTCTCAGCCAACCATCACCACTAACGCCCAATATAAATGTGGTGTATCCACAGCCACACAGCAACCCCCACGAAGTGCCACTGCTCTGTCTGGAGAATTGCTGGATCTCAGAGTTTTAACATTTCTAAATGACCCTTTAAAATGGTTCTGTCTGTTGACATTTCCTACCATCACTTAATTTTGCTTATCTTGGGTATGAACATGGTATCTTAATCAGTTTGTATTTCCCTGGTCTATAGAGAACTTCTGTCTTATGTTTTCCTAATGAGTTTGTGTCTGTGTTCTAATGCAAAGCAGATAATTGTATTCTTAAAAGTTCTGCTTCTTCAATTTCTATTTTCCTCCCATTTAGGAGGTAGATGACTTCTTTGAGCAAGAGAAGAATTTCCTTATCAACTATTATAATCGAATCAAGGATTCTTGTGCAAAAGCAGACAAAATGACCAGATCTCATAAAAGTAAATATCATTCATCCGCTAGTTATTTAGCTTTGCTAATGGGCTGCTCCTATTCATGTAAAAAGGGCTGTTCTTGTTTTTGCAGATGTTGCGGATGACTATATCCACACTGCAGCCTGCCTCCATAGCCTGGCTTTAGAAGAACCCACAGTCATCAAAAAGTAAGTTTTCCTTGGAAAAGCATTCCCCTAACTCCTTAATTATAAAGAGTACTGGGCGATACATGGTATCAGCTCTGCAATACAGGATCATTTAAGGTCAGCAGTAGATTCCAACAGTAAATCTCTAAAATTCTCTCTACATATATGTTCACATGGGGACATAGAAGACACTTCTATACCAAACATGGTAGCTGTTGTGTTTGTTTGTTTTCCCCGCGTTTTTCTTTCCTATACATTTCTGGTATGAGATAGCATTCCACTTCACACCTAGCTTTGGTGTAAGGCCTAGGTGGTAGTATTTCTGATGTGAAAATGAAAGTTAGACGTGTGGCAGATTTAAGTTCAAATAGCATATGGCTTTGTGAGACCCAGCTGTGGTTAATATCACTTTAGCATTGGGTAATAAACTGTATCACCAGTGTCTAATGGAGACCGAGAAGAAATAGTATGTAGGAAGGAATAGTATGCACGCTGTAAATTTTCTGTTTCATGAACGTCTCTCAATGGGCTGGTTATGATGAAAGCATTTATTTGGCTAAGTTAAGTCTAAAGCATAAAAGAAGAGGACTTCTGAATGTATCCATATGTGTCTGAGAATGTTGAGATTACATTTCATACATGACATAAGATCATAAATCAAATTGTGTATATATTTTCAGGTACCTATTGAAGGTTGCTGAGCTATTTGAAAAACTTAGGGTAAGGATTATTATGATTTTTTTTTTTTAAAGATTTATTTATTTATACATACAAGCTGGGGTACAGGCCAGAGGCGCGGGGTGGCGAGAGGGTTCACCAGAGACAGAGTAGGGAGCAGAACAGGCAGATCAGAAATACACTGCTGAGGGGAGCAGCAGGCGAGGCAGGAGAGGTCTGCTGCGCCATGTGGGATTCTCCCCGGCTGGGCATCGAACTTGCGTCGCCGCTGCCAACAGCTCCACAGCGCAGCGCTCAACCACTGCGTCACCAGAGAGGCCCCTATTATGATCTTGATACTGTATATTTTATGGGTTGATTTCTACTTAGATGATGATCTTTATTTTTTTAAATAGAAAGTAGAAAGCAGAGTGTCCTCGGACGAAGATTTAAAGCTGACAGAGCTTCTCCGATACTACATGCTCAACATAGAGGCTGCCAAGGTAAAGCAGGAATCCTCTCCTTGGTAGTGCAAGATCACCTTTCCATGACGAGTACCTCTCATGTTAGAGGTGTATTTTTGTTAAAAATCAACAAAAGAAATTTGTTGGGATGCTTTGTTAGATTTTTGTGGTATTACATCTTTAGTTTGTCTTTGCTTCGGAGTAGTAGCGACAGTGCTGAGTAAACAATAGTTTGGGGGGATTATAGGTTATTGGATGCAAGACATAACCAAAAACATGTCCAAAGGGGCTGTTTCTGAGGCAAGAGAGGGTTTTTGGGAAGTGTGAGTTTTTATTGAAGTGTACTAACTGACCAGTTAAGTTTGACTTGCCTGAGTCAAACCATTACTTGCCCCAAAACCAAGTGGTAAAGAGAATAACCTGGCAGTGAAGCATGCATTTTTTTTCTGTCTTTACTGCCCCAACAAAAATGTTTGTTATTTTTATGACATACACTAAATCGTACAAAAATTGTGTGTATGTGCAAAATTAAGCATAATTATATCTGTGGTTATTGAAGATTTTTATTTATGCATACAAGAATTGGGGTGTAGGTGAGGTGTATGGGGGGGGTGAGAGGATTCACCAGCGACGGAGTGGGGAGCAGAACAGGCAGATTTCTACTGAAATATGCTGCTAAGGGGAGCAGCAGTTGAGACAGGAAAGGTCTGCTGCACCATATGTGGGTTAGCTCTCTGGCCATTGATCGAACTCATGTATGCCTCAGTGGCTGGTGATACCTTGATAGTGCTGAGATTTAACCCCTGTGCCACCAGGGAGGCCCCATAATTGTCTATTTGAATTTCATTTCAAATCTATCTTGCTTTTATCATAACTGACCATTTAGATGCTGTGGTAGCTTACACTTTGTTATAGAGTTGAAAGGATCTTTATTAACTGGGTATTCAGGGTAGAGTTCTAGAAGCAGGATTTGCAGGATGGGTGGAGTTAAAGAATGTTTATTACCACCAATTGACTCACCTTGCAGTAACTGCACTTGTTTTGTTGATTTTCTGAATTACTTTCAATTACTGAATCAGCTAGAAAAGAAATCCTTTACTCTTCACCATTGGGTTTTTTCTCTTGATCATATAAAGAATTCTGAAGAAGGGCCTCCCTGGTGGCATAGGAGTTAATCTCAGCAATATCACTGCTGCTGGCCTGAGTTCAATCGATCCCCAGCCAGGTTGCTTCTCGCATGGCACAGCAAACCTCTCCTGTCTCACCTGCTGCTCCCTTTAGCAGTGTAGTTCATTAAATACACCTGTTCTGCTCCCCACAGTGTCTCTGGTGAATCCTCTCACTTTCCCACCCATCCCCTGCACTTCTGGGCTACACCCCAGTTTTTTGCATTAAAAAATAATTCCGAAGAAGCTTAACAATGCTTGGTCCCAGCCAAATCTTGTGGGGGCAGAGGTAGAGATGAATTCTTGCTATCTAACATTTCGGGCAGTATGTTGGTACTGTGGAGTCTCCTGTGTTACTTTTTAAAGAATTTTCAAGATAAGTCAACTACTATGATGTGTTTGTTGATTTTTCTTTTCAGGATCTTTTGTATAGACGCACCAAAGCCCTCATTGACTATGAGAACTCAAACAAAGCCCTGGATAAGGCCCGGTTGAAAAGCAAAGATGTAAGGTTGGCAGAAGCACACCAACAGGAATGTTGCCAGAAATTTGAACAACTTTCTGAATCTGCAAAAGAAGGTTGAATGGCCATTCTTCTTTAGTCTTTGCATTTTATTTTGACATAATTTCAAGCTGTAAAAGGACAAGTTTGCTAAATAGTGCTCCTTAACTTAGTCACTTAACATAACAAGGTTTGCCCTTTCTGCTTTATCATGTGCTTCCCCATGTTTTTAAGGACACACCTGTTCTATTTTTTTTAGCCACTTGAAACTGCTCTGTATATACTGTTCTCCTTTTATCCCTAAAAACTTTGTTGTGTATTAACAAGGAAGACCAAGCTCATTCTCTTAACATCCCTATAGAAGGTCTACTTTAACTTTTACTCATCTTGATTTTAGACCCAAAACAATTAGCCTTTTTTGGACACCATTAATCTCCTTTTCCAAATACAGTGTTTGTCATGATTAAATTCTGGCCATGTAGTTCCAGCAGATTGTTGTACTAAAAATTGATCTTAAGCTGTCACATCTGCGGGCATGTGATGTCCGTCTCTTTTCCTAACCACTGATCAGCAGTTGATGGGGAGAAAATTGGACACCTTGCATGTATCTTACTCTTGATGCTTTCTGGCCTGTGTCGGTGTTCTTTACTCCGATGGTTGCATTGCAGAAAGGCAAAAATGGCCCCTTTCCCTTGTTCTAGTATTCTGAGTCAGCAGTTGGCATCATCCTGTGTATGCACAAACCTTTCCTTCTCCCACATTTCCTTATCATCTTTATTAGTCATGGATTCCCATTTTTGAAAGGCTTCTAAAATTCATTGCTATGCTATTTTGGTGCTCAATTTGTCCAGACTTAGCTAGTGGGAGCTGGTATTTGCTTATCACTCTCCACATTGTTTTCAGTAGTTAGTCTATGTTAATCTTACCTTTTTTACGCTAACCCTGGAACTTGCTATTTCTCTCAGGTTTTCAACTTTTTTTTCTTAGGTAATTGGAACTAAGATTTGGGTGCTGAGTGTACTTAAAACTCCTGGGTTGGACCTACTCCTTGGTCCTTCAGGTGACAGCCAGGAAAGGTTGTGTACCCATGTGCATAGGTCTAGATACAATTCGATGTGTAGTCTCAGCTCACTGCCGTAGTTCTCAGGTGTGGAAAATGCCTGAACCAAAAGTATAGGAATGTGTCTTCCAGAATGTGAATGTGATTCTGGTGGGACTGTACTTGATTTCACCTCAGATGACTTAAATTCTTCCACCTTCTTAAAATTCAGGTTTTTTGTGAAAAGTCTTGTTTCGCTTCAGATTTATTTTTTTCATAGTTTTTCCCTCTGTGGCTAGGCATAGCTGGAAATGTCCTGATAATAGCAATGAGCAGTAGAGTTCTGATCCTTTGTTGTGCTTCAGATCCATTTAGGATCATAATGTGTTAGCTGCAAAGCACAAAGCTTGTATGGAAGATTTTTGTGACTGCCATGACCACATGCACACATGCATGTCTTTTGGATTCCTTGAAAGGAACCTCCTTGCTACTCTGTTCTTAAACCCATGGCCTGTTTTGAATTGAAGGCTGATTTCACTTTTATTTTTTGAAAAGGAGTGACTCTTTTCACGATTTATTTATTTATGTATACAAGAGCTGGGGACTAGACCAGAGGTGTGGGGGGTGAGAGAATTTGCCAGAGGCGGAGTAGGGAGCAGAAGAGGCAGATCTACTGAAATATACTGCTGAAGGGATTAGCCAGGGAGACAGGCGAGGTCTGCTGCGCCATGCCGGAAGCTCCCTGGCTGGGGATCTAATTTGTGCTGAAGTGGCTGCTGATGGCGTCATAGTGCTGTGACATAGACCAGAGTTTAGTGGCCAGCAGTTTTACGGGGAATTTATGAAAAATATCACCAAGCTTTTTAACGGTGTCAGTTTAGTCCTTTTGGCCTAAGGTTTATTTTAGCTTTATCTTTTCAAACTATAAGCCTGTGTGTACAAAATTTGAAATTATAGTATTCGCTAGAAAACTGAGATTTATGGGTCTTGACTTGTTTGCCTTGGCCAGAGTTCTTGATTTGATAAGCTTTGTTACTGATCTGATTAGAGTCAGTACAACTTGCAAAAATAAAATGGGCATAGTACGAATGATGGTATGGATAGGCATTATAGAAGACAGCTTACTATTGTGTGCTCGTCTTATGTGTAGGCCTAGAGGAAGGAGAGCTTCACATCTTGGTATAGCTATTTAGCCTAGTATATCCAGGGTGTTTTTGTTGACACATCAATGTAAGAATATTTTTGAGTTTTTAATCTTTAACATGACTACTGGCATTATTCTTCTGTTGGACACTGCTGTATAGCTGTTATACAAGAGATTAAGTTTGTTATGAGTACACCATAGCATCAGCTTGATCGTAGGGCAAGTTTTGACCAAAGGGCAGGGAGTTTAAGTTCATAAGTTTCATAGAAGTAATCAGAGGAAGTACAGTTTTTTTGTTTACCCTAATTTCTAATAGGGCATTAATCCTTAATTTTATGGTGGAAATAGGAAACGGCGAGGGGCTAAAGGCATATTTTCTACACGTCCATAGAAAAGTTATATGAACATGAGAGTAGTAGTTTTTGTAGTTAAAAAAATAATCCTTAAGAAAACAAAAGCCATTAGTGCAAGTAATGTGTGACTTACCACCTCCCAGACTTCTCCACAAGCATTGGTACCTAGAAATTAAGGGGAAAGCTGCTCATCTCAGTCTCTGAGTGGTCAGTAGCCATTCTTCAGTTTTTGATGCTTGGTTATTGGGTTGGTGGTGCTCATTTTTACAAGCAATGTTAAGAATATCAGTGTAATGTCACACACTATACTACAGATTTAAACTGTCCAAACCTTGGCCCAATTGCCAGAGATGATAAAAATAGAGAAAAGATATTGGTGCAGTAAAGTTTCAGAGATATTTGTTGAAGTATTTGGAAGTGAATGAAAATTGTTAAGCTTTCTTGGTGAACTTTCTCCTACAGAACTGATGAACTTCAAACGAAAAAGAGTGGCAGCGTTTAGAAAGAATCTAATTGAAATGTCTGAACTGGAAATAAAGCATGCCAAGGTAAGTGTTTTCTTCCAATTAGCCCAGAAAAGATGGATGTAAACATTGTCCATTTTTTCAGGGTACATATTGTCTGCTGAGGAACTTTTTAAGAATTCTTGATGTCTAAAGCCATCCACTTAGAATTTCTGAGGATAGCTCTTGAATAATTCCTAGATGAAGCCAAATTGGAGCCCCAGAGGGTTGTCCCATCTGAATCAGCTTATTGGCTGCAGGGGCCACCAAAGCAGGAAAAGAGCCATTGGAGAAGGGAATTATCACTGACCTTCACCATTGGTTATAGCAAAGACTTTGGACATTAGTGGGTATTTGGATTCTTTTGACTGCAACAGATATTTGTTTACTCACTTTAAGTCAAGGTTCTTTTGTTTATGATCTTTTAAATTGGGGTTTTTTAAGTTTCATATAACCACACCCAAAATGTTCTGGATGTTACAAAGTTCCTAAATTTTTTTTTTTTTTTTATTTATACATACAAGCTGGGGTACAGGCCAGAGGTGTGGGGCGGCAAGAGGGTTCACCAGAGACAGAGTGGGGAGCAGAACAGGCATATCAGAACTACACTGCTGAGGGGAGCAGCGGGCGAGGCAGGAGAGGTCTGCTGCGCCATGTGGGATTCTCCCTGGCTGGGCGTCGAACTCGCTGCCGACAGCTCCACAGCGCAGCGCTTAACCGCTGCGCCACCAGGGAGGCCCCAAAGTTCCTAAATTTAAGGTGAGAACTTTATAAACCAGGTTGTGCGAAGTCCTGTGAATATCTTTTTCACTCATAATGATATACATAATTTTTAGGGACTTTTTACCCAATCTTTTGAAGACCTTCACCTTCTCATTTGTGTCACCTTTAAATCACAGTAAGCAGTATTGGCACTGTTGGGTTAGAGGTGTTGCAAGGCTGGTGACTAGCTCTTCAGCTGTGGGTTCATCTCCCAGGCAGTAGTGCCATAATCTCTGAGGGAGAGGACCTCACCAAAATGGGGTGAGAGGGGTTTACCTTGCAATTAGTTTTGCTTTAATGAAAAAAGGCATGGACTTGTCAGATCTCTAGTGAAAAGCTTAAGTTGATGGGTTTGAGTTTAATTCTTAACAACCATATAGGAAGTCTTAGATTCTAAAGCCATTCATTCATTAGTGTGCTTTGACTTCTGTTTTTCTTCCAGAACAATGTCTCCCTCTTGCAAAGCTGCATTGACTTGTTCAAGAACAACTGATATGCCTTTTCTCTGAATGAAGGACACATGTGAAAGAAAACCAGCATTACTTGCACTTAAATCATTACCATAGATTTATTACTTTCACTTTGGTTTAAAATTATGTGAATAAATATTTTGATTTCTAAAAATCTTAACGTTTAACCATGTTGGTTTAAAAATGTTTCTATTGCATGTTATTTGGGCAAAACTAATCTTTTCCTTGTGCATTTAATACCTCAAAGTGGGCAGAATCTAAATACTGGGTTCTGTAATTTGTGTTTGACTATTTAGAAAAGGTGCAGGAAAAATGTGCCTTCTAAAAACAAGTAGAAGCAATTACCCGGCACAGGTTGTCTGACTGTTTCTTGTGCCCATAGCCCTACAAACCAGTTACTTTAAGGTAGGTGCCAATCTCAACAGTTAGCTACTTGATGACATTCCATTCCTTAATTAGGCAAATTTCCGCCACCTCACTCTCATGGGTCTTTAGTCACCTCAAGTGTTTATACTGTAACAAGAGTAAAAAGTCTCGTTTATCTTTATATACTCTCTGCAACTTTATTTTGTAGCTGGGATATAAATATTTGAGGGGAGAGAAGAATCTTGGACATAAAAACAAATGTGATATACTTTAGAAAATGGACAGATCTAACATTTAAAAGATGTGAACTCCCTCCATAACGGTGGGTGTGTGTGTCCGCGCGTGCGTGTTTGGATTTTTTAATAAAATATATAATAAATTAATCATGCTACCATATGGAGTGTTTCTATGACTGACAAGTCCAGTTATACCTCAGGACTGCAATTATTACTAGCTTTAATGGTGGAGAGAGATGAAAGTGTTTCTCCCCACTCGTGAATTGATGTCTAAAAACTATAATAAGTAACTTGAAAAGATACTTAGAGATAAAAAACTGTTTACTCATCATTTTTAGCCCCTATTTGTGAGTTGTATGCAGGTTGCAAAGGATATTTGAATTATAGGGAACTTTAAACTGTTGGTCTTTCCTGCCCAATACAGATAGCTGAAGTTTATGATAGGTCTGACATAGCTTTGTTCCATGTTATATACATTTGGAAAGTGATACAAGAAATGAGTGAATGTAAGCGTAGGACACTGATCTGGCCTACACTCCAATTCTTCTACACTTAAGAAAGATGTCTTCTGTGGATCTCAGGAGAATGTCCAGGCTCCTTACTTACCTTATCTGTCCTCTAACCTGTCACCCCCATGCTCTTCATAGTAACCAAAAATGTGTGGGGTTGAGGTAGCCTACTCACACCTGGGTTGCAGCTTTTCCAGTAAGTTCTAGCTACTAGCCTCACCTTGCTTCAGCACTTAACTGGGGCCTCGTTATATCTAGGCCTCTTGCTGGGTACCATATAGGTAGCTTTTCCTGCTCGGGCTTTCCTATAAGCTGCAGCAATACTTGATTTCAAAGACACATCTTAGCTATAATTCTAGGTGTGTTTAAAGCCATGGTTAGGTCTAATGGTCATCCATAAGACAGTCATGGGGTCTCTTCCCTTTCCGTGTTCAGGTATCACTGCCTTGAAAGGCATTATACTGTTTCTGAGGAGCTAGATGAACAGATGGATGCCTGGAAAGTAAAGGCCAGGCTAGTGTGGGACTAGCTGGTGCTGTTCCAACAGCTGCCGCACCTGAGGTTGCAGATGAGAGGAAGGGTGATGGGCCTCTCCCTGGTGGCCTAGGGTTTCAATCTCAGCACTATCACCACTAAGGAATGAGTTTAGGTTTGATTCCCTGGCCTGGGAGCTAACCCACAAGGTGCAGCAGACCTTTCCTGTGTCAACCTGCTGTTCCCCTTAGTATATTTCAGTAAATCTCCCTTTTCTGCTCCCTATTCTGAATCCTCTCACCCCTGCTCCTCTGGCCTATACACCTGTTCTACGCTAAAAATGAAAAGGGAAGGTGTCTTCTCCAGATCAGCAGGAAGTCTGAAATGGGTAAACCACAGCTACTGAGAAACATACCAAGCGTGCAGCTGGGCTTAAACCAAACATTTTCAGAATATTTTTAAAACGTTTAAGGATGTTAAATAGGTGAATTGGGGCCACCTCAAGTTGTGTGGGTAGGCTTTTGTTGGGGTGCCTTGAAGCTTGAATGAGAACACATAGCTTGAGGATTGCTTTGAAAGACCTGAGAACTTGTGGGAAGGAAAATGTACACAAATCCTTTGGACACTAAGATTTGCTATTCCAGAGAAGCAAAAACCAAGTTGGCGGTCGTTTTTACAGATAGGTCACCAGGTAAGGGAAAGCGCCAGGGACAGGCTTACAGGGAGATGATTGTATTGCAGCACACGAAACAATCAGTTTGTTTTCCTAAAGAAACACGAGGAGGGCCTCCCCGGTGGCGCAGCGGTTAAGCGCTGCGCTGTGGAGCTGTCGGCAGGGGTGATGCGAGTTCGACGCCCAGCCGGGGAGATTCCCACATGGCGCGGCAGACCTCTCCTGCCTTGCCCGCTGCTCCCCTCAGCAGTGTGTTTCCGTCTATCTGCCTGTTCTGCTCCCCACTCTGTCTCTGGTGAACCCTCTCGCCGCCCCACGCCTCTGGACTGTACCCCAGCTTGTATGCATAAATAAATAAATCTTAAAAAAAAAAAAAAAAGAAACACGAGGAGATGCAGATAGGCAAGTTCTGAAAACCTTGATAGTCACTTTTTAGAAAAAGTTTTATGCTTAGAACTGGGGTGTAGGCCAGAGGTGCTGGGAAGGGTAAGAGGATTCACCAGAGAAAGTGGGGAGCAGAACAGGTAGATCGACTGAAATTGCTGGGGGCAGCAGGGAGGCAGGCAGGTCTGCGCCATGTGTGTCAGCACCCTGCTTGGATCGAACTGTAGTAAGCAATAGCTTGATAGCGCTGAAACTTCAACCACTGTGCCACTAGAGCGGCCCAATAGTCATTTTTGGTAGGTTAAGTTCCTTAATTTTCTGTAGGCCAGCTGACCTCCCATTTCTCAGGTTGCCCTACTCATTGTTTTCTGGGTGTTTCCCAGAAACATTTTCCTTGCCTACCTTTTGGGGTTGAGATTCATGTGACAATGCTTAATAAGCACCTGTCTAAAGAGGGTGGGTTTCCTTTTTGGACTCTACAGCAGGTATGGAATCAAGCGCCTTGCACTGTCAGCCCTCTGCCTGTAGGCGGCAGGAGTGACTCAGGGCAGCCTCCTTCTGAATCCTTTCAGGGTGTAACGGGAAACCAGGGGCTCCTGCAGAGGTGCTCATATGATCATCTAGTAGCTGAAACACTGATAAGAAGGAAATGTCATAGGATCTTGATTTCAAGCTGTGATGAAATCCCCAGACAGGCAGTCCCCTCTGGATTCATGTGGACCTCAGATTGCTGGTAACCCAAAACGCCTCTGTTGCAAGGCTGCTCCTGTTCTGGGAACTTGCCTCCTGGAACTGGTGTCAAACAGCTTCGAGATAAGTGGAGTTCAGAGCTGGGCCACTTGACTTGCCAGGAAGGAAAGCAGGAAGGACCATAGCTGGGCAACAACTTGTTACCAACTTAAAGCACAGCTGGGGCTGAAATGTCCAGGACTTCGCCAACATACACAGCCTGGATGGGCAAAGTGGTTTCCTTACTGTATGTTTGGTTTGCTGCCATTCAGAGGCATTTGTTTTTTGTTTTTAACATACATTTCTTTAAAGATCTTTATTTATGCATATAAAAAAACGGGTGTAGACTGGAAGTGGGGGGCGGGGTGAGAGGATTCACCAGAGAGAGTGGGGAGCAGAATAGAAGGATATACTGAAATAGTGCTGAGGAGAGCAGCGGGTGAGACAGAAGAGGTCTGCTGCACCATGTGGGTCAGCTCCCTGCCCCGGGATGGAACTCGTGCTGCAGTGACCATCGATAGCTTGATAGGGCTGAGATTGTAACCCCTGCGCCACTAGGGAGGCCCTGTTTTTAACATACATTTCTAACTATAAAAGCAATGCATGGAATTCAAATAATACAAAGTATAAAGTTTTCTTAGTGTAAACTTCTTAAATGTTTCTAATTCGCCCCCCTTCCCCATCCCTTTGATGTTGTTTTTAATTTTTTTTTTTTGTTGTTCAATCTGGGGTACAGGCCAGAGGCGGCGGGGTGGGGGGGGCGGCGAGAGGGTTCACCAGAGACAGAGCGGGGAGCAGAACAGGCAGATGAGAAATAAACTGCTGACGGGAGCTGTGGGTGAGGCAGGAGAGGTCCGCCGCACCATGTGGGACTCTCCCCGGCGGGACTCTCCCCGGCTGGGCGTCGAACCTGCATCGCGTGCCCGACAGCTCCACAGCGCAGGGCTCAACTGCTGCGCCACCAGGGAGGCCCGATGTCGTTTTTTTAGAGTCGATGGATTTGAGAGCGCAGCGGGGTCCTTGGGTGCACTCTGGGGAAGGTTTCACCAGAGCTCCCTTTGACGGCACGCAGCGAGTTTCTCCATGAGACAGAGACTCAGTTATACTTTAAAAGAACAGGTTTATTAGGACAAGGAAGTATAGGACACTTGCACAGACACGAGGGTAAAAGAGCTGCCCCTTTGAGGGGGCAGGTTTGCTAAGAGAGGCCTGCATGGTGCAGGTCACAGGCAGACAGGCAGGCCGCTGCCCTTCAGAGTGACAGTTGGTAAAGGAAAGCACCTGCATAGGCACAGGTGGGCAGAGAAATGGCTGCCCTGAATTCTTGCATGGATGGCACTGATAAAGCCTTCTTTCACTGGGAGGGGCTCATCTTCGAGGATGGCTGTCTGTTTACTGGCTAACTAGAATTCAAAAAGAGACCAGAGATTCTACAATGGTCTCAATCTCCATATCTTTGCTCCTGGACTGCAAGTCTGGCTCCTACTTATGCTTTGTAACTTAGGAGCTGGTACCCGGGGATTGTGCTAATGGTGTGTTGATTCTGTCTACCCCCACTTCTTTGTGTGGGTCTAGTTCTAATCTTATTTTGAGTTCTATCTCCTCCATCACCTATTTGTACATGTATTTGCAAAAAGCCTCAGGATTCCAGTAGGGATTGGTTTCTGGAGGTTTCCAGCTATTTAAGTTTCCCTTTGGTCCAAAGACTTAAGCTCATTTCTTTTGTATCATTTGTCTTTCCACTGCATATCCCCTCAAGAAATAAGACAGGACTCCCCTCTTCCCACCCACCCAGGACACAAGCATGAAAGAGACCAGTGATATTGTATCAGGGCTGAGTCCAAAGTCTGGTAAAGGTAGTGCCCCTTGGAGAGGATTTGCTGATGAAAATTAAAGCACAAGGGAAAATTGCTAAGTTTGCAGTTTGGGGTGGAGAGTCTGATAAGAAATAAAAGGGACTGAAAGAGAAGGAGATTCAGTCACCATGATGTCAGAATGGAAGAGGCGGTTGCCATGCTGAAGGAATAGAGGAAGTACTCGCCATGATGTAGGAAAAGAAGCAACAGAAAATGTGGCCGTGAAGATTAAGAGTTTGGAAATGAGACACCGGAAGTTTTGAGATGCCAGTGTTACAGGGCAACCCCGATATACAGTGGGGTGCCTGACTGTGGGTTCTCACCCGTGCACTTAAAAAGGACTTATAATAAGAACAATTGCAGGCATTCACAAAAAGGTTAATAAAAGGGTTTATTTACAAAAGGAAGGGAAATAAAAAAATGAATAACTCGGGGACAAAAGAGGAAGTGAGGGAGAGAGATAAATCTCCAAATACGTCCTACCAGATCCGAAGAGCTGGAAACCCCAATGGCACGCTGTAGCCCAGCGAGAAGCAAGAGCCCCCAAGGTCAAAAGCCCTCATTATATAGCCAACATGTCTGCTTAACTCCACCCTTCAGTTTCCGGTAATCCTCTCTTCTGGATGATGATGGAATTCTGGGATTCGTAGCCCTAGGGGTCTTGGATATCTCTGGCTTGAGGTGGGGGTCCATAGACCTTCCTGTGGAGTTTGTTGCAGACGTCCTTTTTTCCCCCCAACACCAGCATATAGAATTTTGGATTGAACATTTTTGGAATCTTTAGCGACTTTGGGACCAGCTACTTTGGAGGCTTTGCAAGTGTTTTGTCTTTACTGCAGCCAAAGGAAGAAGGCAGAGACCCGAAGCGGGTACCTTACAAAAATGCGTGAGTGCAGTCTATTGGGCTGTCTGGCCGCTGTAGTTGTTTGTTGTTTGCAGTGTTGCTAGCCTGGTGCTGCGCTGGGGCTCATGGCAGTTTCGGAAGCATCTCCAGTTGTGTTCTGTGTCGTCGTCCTCGTGAGTTGGAACCTGGCCTACACTCTGGCTGTTGCGCGTCTGCAGAAGAAGGAAGACGCCATTATGGAAACATGGCCTATCATTTGGAAGAGGAGCTCCACATCAGCAGTGGTGGGAAGACGCACCTTTGTTACTTTTCTGGGACTTAAAAGGACTGGACATTGCTTTAAGTAAGGTAAACAAAATATGTTAACTTCAGTAATTCTTTGTTTTTACCTGTTTGTTAAATAAATCCCATTGTTATTGCTTCCTAAGTCTGAGTAGTCTTGCAATTGTGCGTGGGTGCAGAACCAAGATAGTGACCGGTAAACAATTTGGCCACTGCCTTTAGCCAACTTTGAAGCCCCATTTGCCCGGTATCGGTATCTTGGTTCCTTGCTGCTGGCCCTGCCAACTTGGGCACTTCCTTCAGCAAATCCTACCCTCTACAAAGACTGCATTAGTTAGACTGAATAACTTACAGCCGTTTGAGGAGGAGTTTAATTTTATCTGATTTTATCGCTTTATCTACACAATTTACAAAATTTTAAAACTTAAATTGTGGGACCTTTCATATTCCAAACACTTAGGAAAAGGAGGAGAATCCATGAACCTGACCCACAGCTGTTTTTCTCATGGTTGCTTTCCAGCTCTTTCCCACATGCATTAATTCATCGGGTAAAGCCTCAACTAATGGGGAATTTTTAACACCAATCAAAGGGGAGGAATTTGTGGGGGGTAGGGTGTAGGATTGCTGCAAGGATAATTGTGGGAGGCTGGCCAGCTACTTGTGTTTCAGGAACTGTTTATTACTGGCTTTAATTTTTTTAGACTTTCCTGTTGTAGCAAATTTGCTGTCTTTTAGCTGGGTTTGGAGATGGTGTGTTTGTGATTTGCTTTGTCTTCTCCACACTGCAAACCCCAGGAGGGGACAATTCACGCTCCAGATGATCAACCTAAGACAAAGTGAGATTTGAAACAGCACATAAAATGGCATGCCAGAACATTAGGTTAGTATCGGTTACTCCTGATACACATGGTAGTTCTTGGCATAGTTGGTAAGTCCTAACTCCCCATTGCCCTGCCCTGCCAGGGGGGGAAAAGGAGGTTTGTGCTAAGCAGTTGAGAGGTTCGTTGGAGGGTGGAAACTTGGACCTAGAGCCAACTTTCAGAGATTCCAGCTGCCTCCAGCTGCAGCTTAGGGCCTCTCTGCTCCTGGGATTTGTTGATTGTTTCAGGAGCCTCTGATTGGGTTGTGTTTGGAGGGAGGAGGCTTGTGGTGCATATTTGAGGGCAGAAAAGGTGGCAGAAGGAAGAGAATACACAAAAAAGGGCCCGAGTTTGAGAGAAGGAGTCAGTGAACTCATGCAAACACGCACTGTGAAAGTCCCATTCCTTCCGTGAAGCTGATCTTGGCTTGCTCGCTGATGCCCCAGAAGACAGGAAATCCTGAGTCTGTGGCGGTAGCCAGGGAAATGCTGGAAACGCCTGCTGCGAATCCCAATAGGGTTTGCACAAAGTGTTTTTCTAAAGTCTGCTTTGTGTCTGCAGCGTTTTTTTGACCCTCTTTGTACTGTCTGTCAAAGTGCTTGTCCTGTTAGGAGGGGCAGGGGACCTGAAACTGACCCGACCCAAAGTGACTTGCCTCAGAGATAGGGCAGAGGGAAGTGCTATTTCAAGTGTCCTTGGGGCAAGCTGAAGGGGGCTGGGGAGTGGGGGGCTGGGAGGGCTGCATTGTCAGGGAATTCCTGCACCACCAGAACTTGGCAGAGGTCTCATTTCAGCCACCCTCTGGCCTTGCCATATTCTAGAAGTACTCCCACTCCTTACGTTCCATTCACACACACAGCTGCCGAAGGGAGACTTTCAAAACATACTCCTGATCATGACCCTTCTCTGCAAAGCAAACCCTTCCGGGGCCTCCCTGTGGCGCAGGGGTTAAGTCTCAGCACTATGAAGCTATTGGCAGCCACTGCAGCACAAGTTAGGGGGGAGCTTCCCATATGGCGCAGCAGACCTCTCCTATCTTGTCCGCTGCTCTCCTCAGCAGTGTATTTCAGTCATTCGGCCTGTTCGGCTCCCCACCCTGTCTCTGGTGAATCCTCTCACCAGCCCTGCCCTCACACCTGTAGCCTATTCCCCAGCCCTTGTATGCATGTATGCATGCATGCATGCATAAATAAATCTTAAAACAAAAACAAAAACAAAACTCTTCATGGGCCTCCCTGGTGGCACAGCGGTTAAGCGCCGCAATGTGGAGCTGTCGGCAGCGGCATTCGAGTTCGATGCCCAGCCGGGGAGAATCCCACATGGTGCGGCAGACCTCTCCTGCCTCACCGGCTGCTCCCCTCAGCAGTGTATTTCTGATCTGCCTGTTCTACTTCCCGCTCTGTCTCTGGTGAACCCTCTCGCCGCCCCACACCTCTGGCTTGTACCCCAGCTTGTATGTATAAATAAATAAATAATTTAAAAACAAACAAACAAACAAAAAACTCTTCATGACTCCCCATTTTATAGAAGCAAAATAAAAGCCCAAGTCCTTCCAACAACTTTCAAACCCTGCCTGATATGCTGTCCCCAACCTGAGGTTATCTTTTCCAGAGGTGTCCAATCCATGTGCTCTTCTGGAAGGTGATCATGCAGCTTCCTCATTACAGGAATCTAAGTCCCGTCCACCTTGGGTCTGGGCTGGCTTTAGTGACTTGACGTGTTTGTAATCCACAGGAAGGGGGACAGAAGTGATAATACTGTGTAACTACCTAGTAAAGATCAGAAGTCTTGATCTCTGGATACTCTTTGCTCCTGGGTTCTCTCCCCATGCCTCTCTGGCTCTCCAGGTCTCTCCCCAGCTGCCTTACTGTGAGAAGCTGAGTGACAGGTGAGAGGTCACATGTCCTAACCAAGATCAGCCTTCAAATCATCCCAGCCCAGGAACCAGATGAGTGAGTGAAGTCCAGATCAGCAGTGTCTAATAGAACTTTCCATAATGGAGTATTCTATATCTGTGCTGAACAACAAGTGGCTATAAGCCTACATGTTAGCTAGCATTTATGGAAATTTGAGATAAATAATATTTCTTTAGTATAAGTATAGCCCATGTAACATTTTGGGATATACTTATACTAACCTAATAATTTGTTGTTTTATCTGAAATCCATATTTACTGGACCACTGCATTTCTTGTTGGCCAAGTTTTTCCTGAAATGTGGCTCCTGCAGCTGAGAAAGTGATTTTTACATTTTATTTTTTAAGGGTTTATTTATTTATGCATACAAGAGCTGGGGTGTAGGCCAGAGGTGCTGGGCGGGGGGTGCGGTGGGAGGGGTGAAAGGATTCACCAGAGACAGAGTGGTGAGATTAACTAAAATACACTGCTGAGGGGAGCTGCGGGCAAGACAGGAGAGGTGTGCTGCACCATATGGAAATCTCCCTGGCTGGGGATTGAACTTGTGCTTCAGTGGCTAAGGATAGCTTCATAGTGTTATGACTTAACCCCTTGTGTGACTAGGAAGGATTGACTTTTACATTTTAATTAAATATAAACGGCCATATGTGCCTAACTGCTACTATATTGCTCTGTTCATTCTAGAACATTTCAGATCCAGTCATTCCTGTTACTCCAAGATAGTCACTTCTTCTCAGCTGAAGCCATAGACATCGTGTGACAGAGACAAACCATTCCCACTAAACCTTGTCTAAATTCTTGACCTAGAAATTCTTCAAGTAGATTAAGATGTAGTTGTTTAACGTAGTAATTAACTGGGCCTCCCCTGGCCTCTCTCCCCTTCTCTGCTTGGACCTCCCTTACCCTCATTCCACTCCTGCCTCAGGCCCTCTGTGCCAGCTGTCCCATGCTGGAATGTTCTGCCCCTGTCTTGACTTAGTCCCTCATCTGCTTCCAATCTTTGCTCAAATATTACCTTTCAATAAGGATTTCCCTGATCACCTATTTGATTGATGATCTACCTTACCTTATTCTATTAATTTTTTTCCCCCCACAGGCCTCCTAAGTGGTGCAGGGGTTAAGTCTCAATGCTATCAAGTTATTGCCAGTCACTGCAGCTTGAGTTCTATCCCTGGCCAGGGAGCTTCCCACATGGCGCAGCAGATCTCTCCTGTCTCATCCACTGCTCCCCTCAGCAGTGTGTTTCAGTTAGTCTGCCTGTTCTCCTCCCCACTCTGTCTCTGGTGAATCCTCTCACCCCCCAGCCCCTCTGGTCTACACCCCAACTCTTGTATGCATGAATAAATAAATCTTAAAAAAAATTTTTTTTACAAACATGTCCATCTTTATTCTTTATATTATAGCTTACTTTCCATCTCTCTTTGCTGAGAAGTCAGCTCAGGTAGGGTAGGCAGGGTTCTTTACCATTCCTGTTCCCTGGTGTGCCCATGGGCATGGAACAGTGCCATCACACATGGTAATTCGGTGGGTATTTGTGGAATGAATGAACGGAGGCAGAGTGGGTGCTAAGCAGCCTCAAGTCTGGCTGCCGCTATTGCTACCAGATTCTCTGTAAGTTTAAATATTTCTTCTGTTAAGAGCACTCATTCCACAAACTCTATGCCAAGTATTGTCCCAGGCCTTGGGGATGCACAGGTGGCTGTGACAGATGCGGTCCTTGTCTATCCTGAAGTAGCCAGGAGGGTGAAGGTCTTGGAGAGTGACCCCCAACATCGGCTATTTCACTTGGTGTTGGCAATATGAGCTGAGCAGTGGCGGCCACTTTCTCAACATGGCTGTCACTGTTTGTTTATAAATGCTGAGGCCGGGGCCCACTGCCAAAGATTCTCATTTCAACAGTGCAGGGCCCAGCTCAAAAGCTGGTCATTTACAAAATTTACCTGCTCTCCAGGCAGGATTAGAACCTTAGGTGAACCCCAGTCATAGCTTGTGAAGCACAGGTTCTTGTAAGCCCCATTTAGAGATTGGGGTGGGGGAATGTGCTCTCTTGGATGCTCCCCCCATCTGGGCCCCACCCCACCAGTGGGGAAACAGGGTTGATAACCACCTCCCCCAGTGCCTTTCCTCCTGTAGCTAATCAAGCTAATGAGAGACTCTCTGCTCCGCAGACCTCCCCCCCTGTAATTTGCATGCAGCCCTTCCCTCTCATTTTATTGCCTTCTCAGCAGTTTCCTAAGACCTGGGGGTTCCATCTCCACTGGATGGCCGGCCTTCCCCGGCTTAATGAAAGGGGCTGCTTCCCTGCTGCTGGTGACTGCTGTGAGGGAGTGGCTGGTGTGCAGAGCCCACCATGGGGTGGGGAACGCTGTTGGCCAATGTTTTAGAGTAGGAGGTAACAAGGCATTTTGTCCACCAAATGCTGTTCTAAATGATTTTTCAGACTTTTTAGGAATGTCACAGAGCTGGTAAAGAGAGAAGGGCAGGCCACAGAAGAGGAGCGAGCAGGACCCTTGGGTGCCCAACATCTGGCTTTAGCGCATAGCCTCTCTTGTATTACTGCCTTGTGTTGAGCTTCTCTTGGTCATTTCCTCTGAGTCTGTTTTCCTCTCTGGGCTGTGGCTCCTGGGAGGACTGTGTGATTTTTCCAGGTTATTTAGTGTGCGGGATTGACTCACTTGCTACTAGACAGCAGTGAGTGTGGCAAGTTCCTGAAGCTCACTCCTTCCCAAGTTTGTAAAATGGGGTTTTTCACTCTGAGCACAAAAGGAGGGTGCAGGGCCTCCCTGGTGGTTAAGCAGCGGGTTAAGCGCAGCACTATGAAGCTATCTAGAGCCACTGCAGCATGAGTTCGATCCCCAGCCAGGGAGCTTCCCACATGGCGCAGCAGACCTCTTCTGCCTCACCTGCTGTTCCCCTAAGCAATATATTTCAGTCAATCTGCCTAAAATGCTCCCCACTCTGTCTCTGGTGAATCCTCTCGCCCTTCCCCCCCCCACCTCTGACCTACACTCCAGCATGTATGCGTAAATAAATTACAAAAAAAAAAAAAAAAAGAGGGTGCAATTGTTCAAGTTTTTGGCCCCGCCTGCCTATACCTAAAAGACATTTGGCAAAACAAAAATAAAATGACAACTAAAAATCAGAGACATTCTGCAGGGGAGGGGGAGGAGGAGGGAAAGTTCTCAAAACGGGCGGGAAGAGCACAGGGACTAGGGTGATGGTGCACGGATGAATTGGTGGTGAGAATTCTAGGGGGACTACACCTGGGAAAAGAAAGCAAACACTGTACAAAAATGAACAATGATGAAAAATATATATAAATTTTTAAAAAAGGCATTCAGACTATTAGTCTTGTCAAAGGTGATGGTTATGATTCAGAGTTCCAGAGGGAGGTAATCCATCAAAAGCCTTTAGAGGCAAGTGCTCAGCACATAGTAAATGCTTAATAAATGTGATGTCTGCCTGTCTGTTGGCTGCAGTGTGTACTCTCCAGGCTCTCAATCATTGCTGTTTGTACCATTGCATTTGAAACCATTTATTTACCTGGGGGCTAACTCTAGGCATTCCATCTCTACTGATAAATGAACTAAAAACAAACATGGAGCCATCCTGAATCTGAGTAACAACCAAACAGCCTGGAGACTGTGAGGTCAGGTCCCAAGCAGGTGCAGGTGCCTGGGCATGTGCAGACACAGCCACGCTTGAGAAGAAAGGAAAGCGCACTGGCAACTCAAGCCCAGGACCGAAATTCCAGCCATCACCACTTGACAAACTTTCCACCAATCCTAAGTGCACTGGCTAAAAACCTCATTTGGATAAAGTGTATCTAGCCCCACCCCTCTTGCCTACTTAAGCAACTCCCCTTGGCAGTTGGGTATTTAGCTCAAATGCTCCTAGAGCTTGTATCTCCCTTGCTGTAACTTGCTAATTTGACCAGACTTTGGTATGGTGGTCAGATGTCTGCTGTGAAGTCAGAGGCAGAAGGTGGTGGCTTTTCCAGAGCTGGGCAGACAATTCCTACAGGACCTTAATTAGGTGTTGCTCCCTTGAAGCATGCTGGGAGAGAATCACTACTCAATCAGAAGGTGAAGCATCCACAAAAGAGTCTTCCCCTTCCTGTTGGCTCTGCTGAGATACACTCTAGGGAGTCATGCCTTGATCTTGTCCCCTGGGGCACTGTGTGAAAACTGTTTTCAGTCAACCCCTCAATCCCATGTCCGGTTCCCCAGCCTGGGGAGCACCTGTGAAAGGCAAGAGCTAGTGAGTCCACGCAACCCCAGCTTGAGGACCCAGATCGTCTCCACACCCCTTGCTGGGACTTTGGGAGCCTATCTCCCTAATAAAATGCTTATATATGTTAAAAAGCAAAATTCATAAATTTAGAGATCTAATCGACTTTATCATCCAGCAGCATCCTGTCCAGATACTCCAAGAGCTTACACAAAATGGAGGGTATTTATAGATAGAAAGCGTCTAGGACAGGTTTTAAGCAAAAGAGATTATTTCAAGTAAAACTACTTTCCCTCAGGGGAAGGCAGGGGGATCTTATCATGCAGATGACCCCGAGGGTGCTGATTAGGAAACTCCAGGTTGATTGGTTTAGGGTTGTCAGGTCTGATGGTATGAGGGTGTGGGGGTGTAGGGAAAGGGCTTTGCTTTTCCTCCACCACTTTAGGGACTGGTCAGGCCCTTGTACATGCTGAGAAAGGGGTAAAGGGATGGAGTGGGTCTCCTGCCTGGGGGTTGGGGGCAGTTCTGGGTTCTAGGCAGTGGCAGGAGAGGTCTTGATGTCGTTTTTTTGGAGTCGATGGATTTGAGAGCGGAGTGGGGTCCTTGAGTTCACTCTGGGAAAGGTTTCACCAGAGCTCCCCTTGGCGGCACACGACAAGTTTCTCCATGAGACAGACTCTCAGTTACACTTAAAGAACAGGTTTATTAGGACAAGGAAGTAAAGGACACTTGCACAGGCACAAGTGGGCAGAAAGAGCTGCCCCGCTGAAGGGGCAGGTTTGCTAAGAGAGGCCTGCATGGTGCAGGTCACAGGGAGGCAGGCAGGCCGCTGCCCTGCAGAGTGAGAGTTGGTAAAGGAAAGCACCTGCATAGGCACAGGTGGGCAGAGAAATGGCTGCCCCAAATTCTTGCATGGATGGCACTGATATAGCCTCCTTTCAGTTGGGAGGGGCTCATCTTCGAGGATGGCTGTCTGTTTACTGGCTAACTAGAATTAGAAAAGAGACCGGAGATTCTACAATGGGCTCAATCTCCATATCTTTGGCTCTTCTACAATGGTCTCAGTATCCATATCTTTGGCCCTAGACTGCCATCTAGCTCCTACCTCTGCTTTGTAATTTAGGAGCTAGCAC
Source organism: Scalopus aquaticus (assembly GCA_004024925.1). Classification (NCBI taxonomy): domain Eukaryota; kingdom Metazoa; phylum Chordata; class Mammalia; order Eulipotyphla; family Talpidae; genus Scalopus; species Scalopus aquaticus. Next base: position 62,883 of record PVIJ01008112.1, read on the forward strand.
TTAGGGATTGTGCTAATGGTTATTTTGATTCTGTCTACCCCCAGTTTCTTGTGTGGGTCCTTACTTATAGTTGTATCTCCTCCATCACACCCACGAGAATGAACCCCTCCCTACCAAAAAGATGATAAAACCCTACGCTGCCCCCACAACGGGGCAGCAGCACTCCTTCTGCCCACCTGTGACTATGCAGGTGCTTCTTTCCACAAACTCTGTCTTGCTGCAGAGCAGAAGCCTTCCTACCTGCCCGTGACCTGTACCATGTCAGGACTTCTCTTCACTGACCTCCCTCAGCAGAGGCAGCTCTTCTCAAGGCAGCCTGCCTGCAACTTGAACCCGGTTGAGTTCAAAGTCCAGTAAAGGTGGTGCCCCCTGGAGGGAGTTTGCTGATGAGAATGAATAGCCCCAGGGAAAAATGCTTAAGTTTGCAGTTTGGGGTGGAGAGTATGATGAGAAATAAAAGGGACTGAAGAGAAGAGGAAGTTCAGTCACCATGATGTAGGAAAAGAAGAAGCAGTCACCATGCTGAAGGAACAGAGGAGGCACTCGCCATGACAAAGGAAAAGCAGCAGCAGAAAATACAGCCGCGAAGATTGAGAGTTTGGAAATCAGATGCCAGAAGTTTTGAGCCGCCGGGATACAGTTTTGGATTGAGCATTTTTGGAATCTTCAGTGACGTTGGGGCCAGCTACTTTGGAGGCTTTGCAAGTAGCTGAGCGACAGAAACTGCTCCCAGTTTTGTTTATACTGCAGGCGAAGGAAGAAGGCAGAGGCCCAAAGTGGGCACCTTCCTAAAATGCATGAGGGCAGTCTGATGAGCCATCTGGCCGCTGTAGTTGCTGTTTGCAGTGTTGTTGGCCTGGTGCTGTGCTGGGGCACTATGGCAGTTCTGGGAGCATCTCCAGTTGTGTTCTGTGTCGTCCTCGTGAGTTGGAATCTGGCCTATAGTCTGGCTGTTGCGCGTCTGCAGAAGAAGGAAGACGCCATTTTGGAAACGTGGCCTATTGTTTGGAAGAGGAGCTCCACATCAGCAGTGGCGGGAAGATGCCACCTTTGTTACTTTTCTGGGACTTAAAGGACTGGATATTGCTTTAAGTAAGGTAAACGGCCATATGTTGACTTTAGCAATTCTTTGTTTTTCCCTGTTTGTTAAATAAATCCCATTGTTATTGTTTCCTAAGCCTGAGTAGTCTTGCAATTGTGTGCACGGGTGCAGAACCAAGATAGTGACCAGTAAGCAATTTGGGCACAGCCTTTGTCCAATTTTGAAGCCCCATTTTGCCCGGTATCACAATCATGCAGGCCTCTCTCAGCAAGCCTGTCCCTTTCGAGGCAGCTCTTCCTGCCCACTTGTGTCTATTCGAGTGCTCTCTGTTCTGTCTCTTTCCTTAATAAACCCGTCCTTCAAGGCCTCCCCGGTGGCGCAGCGGTTGAGCGCTGCGCTGTGGAGCTGTCGGCAGCGGTGATGTGAGTTTGACGCCCGGCCGGGAAGAATCCCACATGGTGGGGCAGACCTCTCCTGCCTTGCCCGCTGCTCCCCTCAGCAGTGTACTTCTGATCTGCCTGTTCTGCTCCCCACTCTGTCTCTGGTGAACCCTCTCGCCACCCCATGCCTCTGGCCTGTACCCCAGCTTGTATGTAAAAAAATAAATAAATAAATAAACCCGTCCTTCAAATATATTCAACCCCCCTGTGTCATGGAGAAACTCTCTGCGTGCCTCTGAAAGGGGATCTCTTGTGAAACCTTTCCCAGAGTGAACACAAGAACCCCAGTCTCGGTCTATTCTAAAAATCTATGTCAGGATGACAGGAATAAATCCTCCAAGAGGTGGCCTGTGAGGAGATGGAATGAACTCCTTCATTTATTCCACAAACAGCTGAGCCCCCCTGGATGCTGGCAGATAGCAGCAAACACAATAGATGGTGTTCTTGCCCTCACACAGTTTATTTCCTGCTGAGTATGCTGCGGCAAGAGAGAAGAGATAATAAGTGGATTCATAAAGAGGAGAGATGATAATTGCCATGGCAAGATGTAAACCAGGGAGAGTGGATGGAGCTGTGTAGTGGCCGGAAGAGCATAGGAGCAGGTCCTCTACTGATTCAAGCAGATGGGTAAAGGAGGAGTCCTAGAGCCCTTGGTGGCTTTTTCAGGGTTTAATGATCTTTGTAATGAGGCAACCAGATACAGGGCAGGCAGGGGACCAGGAGGCTGGCAGGTCTCTCAGCCCCCAGCAAATCTTCATGCTTTCTGGGCTCTCTGGGGTTCTCTCATAGTCTCTCTGCTGCACCCCACCACCACCCTCTTGTAAGTCCATTCTCTGGCTCAGGTGTGCCCACTCATGTAGGCCCACACCCTGCTCCAGGTGCCAACCGTCAGACACACGTGCAGGACCTCAGGGGTATATCATTGATGGTATTGGTGGTAGGGTGGAAAATCCTGATCATTCTTTCATTTACCCTATAAGCTGTTACTTTATACAGACGGACTAGGAACAGGCTCTCTGAGCAGAGACTTGGGGGCAGTGAGCTGTGGGGGAAGGCATGTGGCTACTTTGGGGGAGTGGCTTTCAGGTCCAGAAAAGGGCAAGGGTAAAAGTCATGAAGGAGAAGCACTTTTAATATGCATATCGATTAGCTATTGCCACGTAACAAACTGCCCCAACACTTTGTGTCTTAAAATAAAAATAAAAGCTGCTTACTTTTGTTTGTTCATCCCACTACAGTCTCATACTCGTTTGGCTTAGTTCTCCCTTTGTTACAGGGCAGGGAGAGGGGCACCCCAGGAACCCCCAAACCTGCCCGTTCTAAATAGGTTCTGCCATCTGCCACACCAATGCAAAACATATAGGACCTTTTGTGGAAACAAACTTTAATAGAATAAATAAAACAAAGAATATAGTTTCCATGTCAAGCACCTGACATTATCCAACTCCTAGTGAGTAAAAGCCCATCCAAAAGCCTGCCACAAGTATAAAACACCTTTTGGTGGGAACCCATGGAAAAGGGTCAGAAACAGCTAGACAATTCTGGGAGGAACCAAAACACCCCTTGGCAGGGACCCATACAAAAGGGTCAGAAACAGTCAGACAATTCTGAGAGGAACAGAGCAAAATCAAAACCAAAATCAACATTGCCATAGTCAACCTCCCCGCGGGTCTCTCACCCACATCTGTTTCAATCAGTCCAGGCCTGTGCGGCTTCTTTACATGTCTCTCTGCTCCATGTACTTCTCCTGGCCTCCATCCTTCTTCCTTCCTACTCCTCTCTCCTCTTCTGTGTGTGTCTTCCCCAGCTTTTTATCTCCTGCTCAGCTGCACCCTCAGTTCCCAGTAATCCTCTCTTCGATGATGACGGCATTAAGGAATTAGTAGCCCTTAGTGTCTTGAATCTCTTTGGTCTGAGGTGGGGTAGTAAACCTATCTGTGGAGTTTGTTGCAGACGTCCTTTCTCCTGCCCCCCCCCCCCAACACCTCCCCACTCCTTCTTAACCTCAGAAATCTCATTTTATTTATTAGCATCCAGTAGTTTACATAGGCATTTTGCTTTGTTATATTTTTTAAGATTTATGCATAGAAGAACTGGGGTGCAGACTAGAGGTGGGAGTGGTGGTGAGAGGATTCACCAGAGACAGTGGGGAGCAGCACAGGTGGATCCACTGAAATACACTGCTGAGGGGAGCGGTGGGTGAGATAGGAGAGGTCTGCTACACCGTGTGGGTTAGCTCCTTGGCTAAGGATCGAACTCAGGCTATAAGGGTGACAGTGGTGAGACTTAACCCACAGGTCACCAGGGAGGCCCTCTATAGCACTTATTGTTGAGGATCTTTTTAATATGTGCTGTTTTCTTTGTGGTTTCCAAATGCATTTCTCTTATTAAAAGTGATGATGAACTTTCTGCCATGTATCTGTTGGCCTTCTGGATATCCTCTTTGGTGACCTATTCAGATATTCTGTCCATTTATCAATTAGCAGCTGTTTGTTTTAAGGGCTGGACTCAGCTGGGCAATTCTGGTAGTTGGACTCACTTAGTTGTGGGGGAAGGGACTGGTGGCTTTGAATGGCCTTAACTGGACGGGCACTGTTCCAGGACAACCCCAGAGTGAAATGGGTTTGCCTGACTTTGGGTCTTTGCCCATGTGCTTGAAAGGGACTTATAATGAGACTCAACTGCAGGCACACACAAAAATGTTAATAAATGGGTTAATAAAGAGTTTATTTACAAAAAGGGGAAATAAAGAAAGGAATAACTCAGGGAAAAGTCGGGAGAGATAAAATGGTGAATGTGTCCTACCAGTTCTGCTGAGCTGGGACCCCAATAGCATGCTGAAAGCTGGTGAAAAATCAAAAGGACCCCCACGGCCCACATGTCTGGTTATATACCAAGCCTGGCTGCCTAACTGCACCCTCAGTTCCCAGCAATCCTCCTTTTTCTGGTGATGACATTACAGGATTTGTAGTCCTTGGTGTTGGATCTCTTTGGTCTGGGATGGGGTGGGGCCCATAAAACTTGTGTTTGTGGACTTTTTCAGGACATCTTTTCCCCCCAGCAGCTCCTCTCTGCTCTGTGTGACCTCTCATCCCTCAGGCTAACCCAGCCTGTGCCCATGACTGCTGGGCAAGCTTTCAGGAGATGGAGTGGGAGCTGAGACCCTGGAGGCCCAGAGGCCACGGTGAGGGCTGATCTGATGATTTCGCAACAGTCTTTGCTGCCATATTTTCTTAGCCATAACAACACACCAGGCCAGCCTAGATGCAAGGGGAGGGCAAACTGATTCTTTCGATGTGAGGAGCTGCAAGGATTGCAGCCACTTTTATAATTCACCACAGTCGCTATGTAGCAGATGAGAAACAGGGCTTAGAGAGATAAAGCCACTTGCCCAAGACTGCAACTGCAGAGACTCAAATTCGTGACTGTTAAACTTCATGGTTGTTAAGGTAGAAAATACAAGAAAAGCAAATAAAGTCACAGCAATGGCAGGCCCCGGAGGTGATGTGCCAAAATATCCTTCCAGTCTTTTTTCATACAAGTGTGAATCATGTCCCCTCCACTCCGAGCTCTCTCCTCCCCCATGCCCCAGTGGGGTGTGTTCATTTTTTAAGACAAGTTTGTTTTTTGTTTATTTAGAGCAGCTTTATGTTCACATCCAAATTGAAGGCAAAGTACAGAGATTGCTGGTGTCTCCTTACTCCCATGTTTCAGGGGTAAAATAGAAGAAATGAGGTAGGTGCAGTTTTCAGAAGGGTCAGAATTTTTTTTTTTTTACTTTTTTTCCTTTTTACTTATTTTTTATTCATCTTTTACATTATTGTGTCTTCCCCGTAGGTTCTCCATCACTGATTCACCCGTGCAACATCACCATAGTCCCTTGTGCTCTTTTCTCCCCCTTTTGGAGCCCTTTCCCTCCCCCTCCCTTGCTGAATGTCTCTTTCTTGTTTGGTTCGCCTATATTCCTGTTATTAAGTAAACCATTCGATATTTTTCTTTCTTTCTGGCTTGTTTTGCTGAGCATGATCGCTTCTAGCTCCATCCATGTTGCTGTGAATTGCATGTGTTTATCTTTTTTGGATGCTGAGTACTATTACATTGTGTGTATGTCAGATTTTTTTTAATACAATTTTTTAAAAAATACAAATAATCAGGACAGCCTTATATGGAATAATGACTGATGATTTTGGGAGCCAGATCTATCTGGATCTTAAAGACCAGAGTGGAGATTCAGATATTAGATAATAGGGAGCCATGGGGGGTGTGGGCAGGAGAGTGATCTGTGTGTGATGGAAGGTGAATGTCCAAGGCTGGGTGGGCAGCAGGCCTGGGCAAGGTCAGGACTCCAAATCATCAGAAACAGGGAAGGAAAGTGAGAGTCCTGGGCTGATGTGATGTGAGTGGATTTTGGGGGTGGTTGGCAGGGAGCCTGTCAGCTGTTAGCAAACCCTGTAGGGTTACCAGGTGAGCAAAGGGAGAGGTTGTTCTGGGTTGCAGCAGAAGGCAGAGTCAGGTGTGATGGTAGGAGACAGGGGACAGGATGGGGCTTGGTTCGGAAGAACGTAGGTCACCAGAGTAGCCCTCGTGGCGGGTGAGCTCCCTTGTGAGGCTGGGAGCTGGGCTGGCATGTGATGGGTTTTGCCCACCAGCTGCTGTACTTCCTTTGGGAGGAGTCCCCCCACTTTCCCCTGGGGTGTCTCTGCTCTGCTTCCAGCCCTGCCTTCTGGTGGAGCTGACAGGGTTGTTCAGAGCGTTGAGCTTTGGCCCAGGAGAGGCCTCCCCCTCCAGCTGCAGTGATGACCCCATGGGCCAGATGACAGGCACCTGGCACTGAGCGGGGCTGTTGTTTTGGGGACCTGCCCCTCCTCTGTTAGAACTGCCGGGTGGAAGTGGGTAAGTGGGACACTGCTGAGAGCTTCCTGATGGTGTCACCCTAGTGCCTGTGAACACACCCAGGGCAGCTCCCTGCATGGGGCACCCATGAGCTGGTGGTTAGTCACGCGCCAGTGTGGCTGATACTGGGAGAGAGGGACACCCTGGGGAACAGACAGGGGTTTCAGCCCTAGACTGGGGGTGGGGGGGCTTCCTGAAGGAGGGGTTGAGACTCACATTGTCCAGCAAGGTTATCCCGACCGTTTGGATGGGGACGACAGAAGCAGGTCTGACTGCTCCACTCTCTGGGACTTTGGACAGATGAATTGGAAGCCAGGACACTGGACCTCCCCTCCCTCCCTATGTGACCAAAGCAAGTGTGTCCATTTTCTGAGCCTCAGTTTCCTCTTCTATTAAATAGGTTTAATGAAATTCATACCCAGATATCAGAATCAGCAGGGAAGGTGCTAAAAATGCCTATTCCTGGGTGCACCCTGAGCATTTTAAGGGATATATGTAGGGTAGGTGGGGCCTGGGGATGTACATTTTACCCAAAGGCCTCCGATGAAAGTCCTGCACCCACATCTTGAGGAGTTCTACCTTGAGAATGCCAGCAAGCCGTTTGGACTGGGGGTTCACCATACTTTTCTGAGGCAGGGTGAATATTAATGTACCTAGGATCTTCCAACCCCAGCATTTGTAGATTATGGGGTGTGGGGAGGCACACCTTTGCTAAACATGAACAGCTGGGGCCCTGACTTGGCTCTGCTAAACATGAACAGCTGGGGCCCTGACTTGACTCGCCACCTTGGTAGCCTGACTTGAAGTCCCCGGGGTCCAGGACCGTGGAGGACATCTGTAAGGAGGCCTCGTCACGGGCCCTGGGGAGGGGCGCTCAGGGAGCTGGGTTTTCCTTGGGGCTCTCTCCGGGGGACCCCTTCTGTGCCTAGCTCCTTCTGCAGGCTTGGCCACCCGGCCTTGCTGCTGCTCCTCACCTTTGTCAATATTTATTTCTCCCCTGGCCTCAAACAGCCTGGTATTTGCTTAAAGGGCAGGAGCAAACGTGGCAACCCAGCCTCTTTGCCTTGCTGCGTGCTTCCTGATATTTCTGTGGGGGCTTCCTGGTCTCTGGTGAGAACTGAGGTACTGAGAACATTTCAGATGTTTTGGAAATACTGGCTGCAGCACTGGCTCCTGATTCCAGCTCAGCCACAGTGAGGTTGTGGTGAAAGGTGGTCTTGTTTGACACAGGTGTGTCTACCATTTTCAAAACCAGGAAATCAGTCCTGCTTCAACACCCTTAATCAAGCTAAAGACCCTGCGAGAACTTCATCAATTTCCTACTACATTCTTTTGCTGGGGGGCTGGGGGAAAGAGGCATTCAGGATCCCACATTTGCATTTGGTTATTTTTTTTTTTCCTCTCTGATCTCCTATCAGCAGCAGTTCCTTGGTCATTCCTTGAATTTCAAGACCTGGACACCCATGAAAAGTATTGATCAGTTACCTTGCTGTTTCATCCCTACCTGATCTTCTCGTGACTGGGCGGAGGCTATGCAACCTGGGCAAGGGACTACAGGTGTAGAACACAGAGCATCATGTCCCAGTGTTGATGTCTTCTATTCCTGCCCCGATGGCCTTCTGGATGGCCTGTCAAATGGCCTCCATGGGGCTTTTTTTCTGTGAGTTGTTTCATTTACCTGCAGTCAAAAAATATCTTGGGAGAGATACCTTGAGATTATGCAAACCCCCTTTCTCCTAAAACTGATTCTAGCATCTACCAGTAGATTTTATCTCCAGCTGTCAGCTCTGTGCTGTTTCCCTCCTTCCTTCCAGATTTATTGATTGGGTTTCCATTGTAAGAAAGAGTTGTCACTTTTGTTTCATGGAGTAGTTATTTATATCAGCATGGTCTTATGGATATGCTAGTCTATGGGCTATAATCTGATATTACCATTATTTATTTTTTAAATTGTTCTAATCTGGTCCTTCTGGGTCTCTATGTACTTTCTACAGGCCTCCGTCTTTTTCATGGGTGAATTTTTTTCTGCTTTCACATAGTATTCAAGGATTTGCAATTGTTAGATTTTCTCTTCTCTATACGTCCAATAGATATTCTATGTACTTTACCAGCTACTGAGGCCACAGATCGCATCTTCTGTTAGATATCACTTATGGGCCATACTATGTTCAAACCATATTCTTTAGTTGATTGGGTGTGTTGGCAGAGCTGATTCTTTGGAAGAAATTTCCAACATTTGGAGGTAGGAAGTTGTAATCATTGTGTTGGGAACAGTTAAAACTGGTAGGGCCCAGGTAAGACCCAGATAAGACACAGGTAGGCTCCAACTCTCCTGTTACTTGTGGCTTATGTTCCTTCTACTTTAAAGTTCCCACAGTGAACCCAGAGTTCAAAAGCTCCAGTATTCCTGACTCATGTTGACCTGTAGCTCCCCTTGCCTGGCAGACAGAAGAGGGCCAAGATTTTATGATGACAACCTTAACCTTGACCTTTGTCTAAGAGCTTCACCTGATTTTATCAATGAGTGAGATTATTGAGAATTTTCTTAGTTTGGGTTCCCCCAGTAGCTGACCCTACTATAAACATCCAAGTACAAGTGCTTTCTAGAGGAGGTTATCTCAGGGAGGAGTGAGGAAATGAGACAGGAGATGGAGGGCAGCCATCATTTTATTATCAAGCATTATCACTGGCATTCAGTGCTGCTGGAGAACCCTGGGAGACAGTGTAGAGCATGTTCCTAAGACTTATCCTGCCCCCCAGACGCTGGGGTGTTTGTATACCAACTCGTTAGGTTTTGGCTGAGGACTGCTCTGGGGCATGATTTTTTTTAAAGCATTTTAAAAAAAGATTTATTTTTTATTTTTATTTATGCATGTAAGAACTGGAGTGTAGGCCAGAGGTATGTGGGGGGGGGGGGCAGAGTGAGAGGATTCGCCAGAGACAGAGTGTGGAGCAGAACAGGGGGATCTACTGAAATACACTGCTGAGGGGCACAACAGGTGAGACAGGAGAGATCTGCTGCGCCATATGTGGGTTTGCTACTTGGCCTGGGATTGAACTCAGGCTGTCGAGGCAGTAGTGCTGTCTTAACCCCTATACCAGCAGGGAGGACCTGTCTTAGGCATGTTGATTCTCTAGCACTTCTGAGCATGCTGGCCAAGTGGGCTCTTGCGGTGGGGAGTATCCTCAGACAAGACCGTGCTTGGAGATGGTGAGGGGTCTGTAGGATAAAGGCGGGACAGCAATAACTACAGGCATGACTGACGCTCCTGAGGTGCAGAGACGCTAAGTCACTTATCTGGGGTCTAGAAATGGTATAGTGAGCTGGCACTTGATGCTATACATTTGGGTAAGGATTGTGTTAGATGGTTCGAGGTCTGCCCCCTACTCTGAAGTCTACCTTTGGTTCTGCTCGCCTCCCTTTGCTCCTGTCTCATGTCAAATTCCTCCTTACAGCCTGCTTGCTTGCCACTAGGTAGGCTGGCCTGGAAATGGCCTCCCAGGACTGGCAGTGCCTTTGCACAAAGGCACGCCCCAGAGAAATGAGTGATGAGTGATGGTTTGGCTTAATGTCTTGGTAGTCGCAGGTTAGTTGTTTGAGTTGGTTGGGAACAAAGACTTGTATTATTTCAGGAGGTTTGAGTTTTGTCAACCCCACCAATAAGCAGTATTAAAAGATTAGGCAAACAGATGTAAGACTTCCCGGCTTCTTGTTTGCTCAGACCATTGTGTTGACAGAGCACTATTGATCTCTCTGGCCCCAGGTTCCTCTGACATCTCCAGAAAATAGAACTTGCCTGAACAGAGATGCTCTGCGGTGTGTCCCAGGTTCTCACTGGGCCATGTCCCTGGCCTATCCCGACCTCCCATATCTACTTCTTGGCTTATATACTACCCTCCCATCCCTGCTCCTCATATATTACCAGCCTGTTCTCTTGGTGAACTTTTGCCTCTGGGTCATCTCATGAATCTGGACAGGGAATTCTGGATCAGGAGACGTGGGCTGTGCAGATACACACCTGTGTGTGTGGGGCCTGGCAACCCCAGGCTCAATTTCCAGCAGGAGGATTTGGAGTGTGCAGAGGGGAAAACACCTGTGCCCAGTCTACCTCTTCACATGGTCCAAAATTTCAAAGCAGATGAGATTACAAAAAGATTGTCACAACTCAGGGCCTGGGTGACTTCCTGGGCTCTAAGAGACATATAAACAGAAAATAAGGGTATAAAAACAAAGCTGCACAGGAACATGTGAATTAAAACAAGGTATTAATTGGGGGCAGCGGGGGAGTACATTGACACTATTACAGTTATAGGAGTACATTGACACAGTAAACAATGTCCATGTCCTACAGCCTGGCGAATTACTGCTCTAGAGCCAGAGTAGAGAGACCCTGGCTTACAGCATAAGGCGAGAAATAGACACGAGGCTGTTCACAGGGAAGGGCTTCTCAGCCATCTGTGGGCAAGGACCAGTGTGTATTTCCAATCTGTCAGAAACTTGGGTATTTTACTTTAATAGTGAAAATAAATTAGTAAAGAAATAAAACTATTTTTAATACATTTTTTATTTCTATCTTTTACATCATTGTGTATTCCCTATAAAATCTCACCACCAGTTCACCAGCGAACCATCACCTAGTCCCTTGTGCTCTTCTCTCCCCCATTTTGATCCCTTTTCCTCCCCTCCCTTGCAGAATGAAAGAAGTAAAATTTAAAAAAACCCAAAGAATTACAAATTATAAGCCCTTGGCTTTTATTGTGAGATCTGACATGGATTATTCTTCCAAATTGCTACAAAACTTTCTCAGGGCCTCCCTGGTAGGGCAAGGAGTTAAGTCTCAGCACTATGAAGCTATTGACAGATGCTGCAGCATGAGTTCAATCCCTAGCCAGGGAGCTTCCCACATGGTGTAGCAGACCTCTCCTGTCTTGCCTGCTGCTCCCCTCAGCAGTGTATTTCAATCTGCCTGTTCTGCTCCCTACTGTGTCTCTACTGAATCCTTTCACCCCCCCCCCTTTCTGGCCTACACCCCAGCTCTTATATGCATAAATAAATAAACAAATCTTAAAATCAACAACAACAACAATCATCTTTCTCAGCCAGGCTGCTCTGTCATCAGAGACTGCTGGTGAATGGCTTGTGGGCCAGCGCCGGCCTTGAACCTGACTCTGAGCTACACCGCTCTGCTGTATTGCTTGCAAAACACGGAACAGAACTGGAAAGAACCTAAACATTTATCAATAGAAGAAAGACTGCATGAACATATTAGGGCCTCACTATAAAATCTGTGTAATGGTAAAAAATAAGGGTAGGAAATCCTTAAGTCACATTATTGAATGGGAAACAAAAGTTGAAAATGATAGGCTGTTCTCTCATGTGCTAAACATTTGACTCCCTCCCTCCCCTGCCTAGACAATGAAGCACTATGTATTTCCTGTGGATACATTTGTATCTATGAAAACATATAGAAAAGAGACTGGAACTGGAGACTGCTGGTATTTGGAATATTGGGTAAAGGGGTATCACTGGTAATGGTTTTATTTTTTTTATTTTATTTTTTTTTTTATTTTATTTATACATACAAGCTGGGGTACAGGCCAGAGGCGTGGGGCGGCGAGAGGGTTCACCAGAGACAGAGTGGGGAGCAGAACAGGCAGATCAGAACTACACTGCTGAGGGGAGCAGCGGGCGAGGCAGGGGAGGTCTGCCGCACCATGTGGGAATCTCCCCAGCCGGGCGTCGAACTCACGTCGCCGCTGCCGACTGCTCCACAGCGCAGCGCTCAACCACTGCGCCACCGGGGAGGCCCGGTTTTATTTTTTTAATGAATGCATTTGAGTAGTGTGTAACTTTAAAAAATTAACCTATAAGCAAGATTGATTCAAGGCAGGAAAAACTTCTCTTACCTCTCAAGTTACACTGGATATTAGATTTTCTGGACTCCTCCTATGTCTCAACAGAGGAAACCCCCCCCCCACTCCGCTTATGGGGGTAAATATGCATTAAATGTATGGTAAGCATAAGGACCAACTCAGACGCAAAAGAAGGTTTCCTGCCCCAGCTGCAGCCTGAGAGACTGGGTGAGGGACTGGCTGCATGGCTGGTGGTGTGTCTCTTGTGAGGGGGCCAGAAGCAGAAAGGCTGGATCTTAGCATGCAACATAAAGTTCCAACTCTAACACCTGAGTTGAGGGTAGATTTAGCGCAGGTGTTAGTCTTTGCTTCCTCCTGAATCCTGCCCCAAATGTTAGCAAAGGGAGAGAAAACCCTACAAAGATGAAGAGAACAGGTCTGGAAGGCCGAAGCAGGAGCTGTCAATGGCCTTACCAGATGGGAAGTGATGGAATCCACCGTTGGCAGTGGGGAAATGGAAAATTTCATGACTCACACCATGAAGCCCCAAAGGCTCAATTCATTTCTCTGTGTTCTATGACTTTAGATTTCTGACATTTCATGATTATTTGACTTTGTATGAATCTTTCAATATGGCAGATCACTTCCTTTCTTTTGGGAAGTTTTATTGGATAATTTTCTTGATTACCTACTGTTTTCTCTGTTCTTTTTCTAGAACTCTTCTTAGCTGGATGTCAGACCACCAGGATTAATGCTGTATTTTTCTTATGTTTTCTTTCCTAGTTTCCATGTTGTCATTTTTGTTGCATTCTACTTTTAGAAAATGTCATTGACTTTATCTTCTGATGCTTCTATTGGATTTTTCAGTTAGCTTCTTTATTTTGAGATAAATGTAGATGTCCATGTAGTTGCACGAAGGAAAACAGAGAGATCCTGTTTGCTCTTTACGTCTCCCTGCAGTAGTTATGTCTTACAAAGCTGTTTTACAGACAGAAAGACCAATGGAACCGAATAGAATACCCAGAATTAAAGCCACATATCTATGAACAACTAATATTTGACAAAGGAGCAAAGAAAATGCAGTGGAACAAGGACAGTCTATTCAATAAATGGTGCTGGGAAAACTGGACAGCGACATGCAAAAAAATGAAGCTAGACTACTACCTCACACCCTGCACAAAAGTCAACTCAAAATGGATAAAAGACCTGGATGTGAGACCTGAAACCATAAAATGTATAGAAGAAAATATAGGCAAAACTCTACATGACATACATCTCAGCAAAATCTTGAAAGACACATCCCTCAAAGCGAAAGAAGTGAAAGACAATATAAACAGAGATGGGATTATATCAAAATAAAAAGCTTCTGTACAGCAAAAGAGACATTAACCAAAACTAACAGACACCCTTCCAACTGGGAAAAGATCTTTGCACACAATACATCTGATAAAGGACTGATAACAAAAATTTACAAGGCACTCACACAACTCAACAAAAACAAAGCCAATAACCCAATCAAAAAATGGGCAGAAGAGCTCAAAAGTCACTTCTCCAAAGAAGAAAAGCAAATGGCCAACAGATACATGAAAAAATGCTCAACATCACTTATAATCAAGGAAATGCAAATCAAAACCACTATGAGATACCACCTCACACCTGTGAGGATGGCACACATT